>RJWH01004870.1:0-93348 GCA_004363575.1 Solenodon paradoxus | reverse complement strand
CATGGATTTTCGCACAGGACCCCTTAGTACTGGATCATCCAGGCATGAGTTAGCCAGTGTTGCCCCTCGGCATTCATAAGCATGATGACAGAATAGGACACCTTAACAGTTAGGTTTTTATCCCAATGTAGGATTGTCTGCCTCTTTAACTAGCAGCGTAGTGGTTGCAAGAGCTCTAAGGCAAGGTGGCCAGCCTGCTGCAACCGGGTCAGTTTGCTTTGATGGGTAAGTTGCAGGTCTCTGCCAAGTTCCAAATTCTTGAGTCAGTACCCCAGAGCTACCCGCTGTTCTCATGTACAAACAGGTTAAAGTCCCGTGTCACATCTGGGAGTTCCAATGCCAGTGCCTCAGTGAGTTTTGTCTTTATAGTTGTGAACGTTTTTTCTTGTTCAGGTCCCCAAACAAGGGGTGCCTTCTCCTCTACTTTGAGGAGGCAGTCATTGCCAGCTTCAAAAACCCTGGGATCCATATGTGACAGAATCCTGCTGTTGTAGCTCTCTCTTAACTGACAAATCCAAACGGTGCTCTTTTAGAAGTAGTGAAGACAGCTTTCTTACACGAGGGCCAGATGTAGAATCTGAGCCCCGAAATACTTTTGGGATACACTTTTGTTGGTGAGGGAGAGGGGAAGGTGTGAATTAGAACAGGAATTACAAACGGAATTCAGTGATTCATTTGTGAATTCGTCACATGGATAACACACAGGATTCACATAATTGTAAAATGCACGTAAAGTTTCGTTCTCAGAAAGAGGTCCCTCAGTAGCTTCCAGCCAGTCTAGACTTTCAGGTGCCTGGTGGCTGGGTGGCCACTGTTGGTCTTCAGCAGCTAGGAACTGGGGTGCAGCTTCCTCCCTTTTACACTGCTGCTCCTAGAAACTCTTGGATCTGCCACCAAGTAGTGGGAACTGGGATGGCACATACTGCCTGCTTTCTCTCAGCCCTCAACCCCCGTTTCCCTTGGGTGATTCGGAGGCCTAGATACTTGACTTCTTTCAAGTATATTTGAGTCCTTTTTCTTAGAGACCCAGTAGCCAGCTTCTGTCAGGAGCTGTAATAGGGCCCTTGTTCCTTCCCAGCACTGAGCTCGAGTGGGGCTAGTTAATAAGAGGTTGTCTACATATTGGAGTAAGATGCACCATAAGTCTTGACCTGGAAACTTGAACAGATCAGATGCTAGTTCCCACTGAACAGGGTCGATGAGCTTTTGAACCCTTGAGGCAGCCTGGTCCAAGTGAATTGTTCCTTAGCCCCTGTGTTCGGGTTCTCCCGCTCAAAGGCAAAAGGAGGCTATTGTGTGCCAATTGAAGACAGAAAAAGGTGTCCTTTAAGTCCAAACAAGTAACCCATTCTGCCTCTGATGGTGTAAACCCTAGTAGGGTTTATGGGTGTGGCAGCATCAAATGTAGGGTGATGACGCCTTCACTGAAGGTCCTTAGGTCCTGGAGTGGGTGGCAGTCATTCGTCCCTGGTTTCTTTACGGTTAGCAGTGGGGTATTCCACAGTGACTGACACCCTTTAGCAAGTCCCATTTGAATAGTCGCTCCAGGTGAAGCTGGATCCTAGGCGTGACTCCCTGGGAACCATGTATTGGCGGATCCTAACAGGTTGCGCTGCAGGCTTTAGGTCAGTCAGCACTGGGGCGCAGTTCTTTGCTAGACCCGGAGGATTCCCTTCTGCCCAGACTGACGGGAATTCAGCTTCTAGCTCTAGGTCAACTGACAGCTCTTTAGTCGGCAATGTATAACCGCCATTATTCTCTTGTGACACTGCTGAGGATGGGATCATTGGCGTGGCCTCTTTACCTAACTGCAGTTGTGCTGAGCCGTCTGGGGTGAAGGCTATTTCTGCTTTCATTTAAGCCAGAAGATCTCTGCCCATCAGCGGTACTGGGCAGTCTGGCAGGTATGAGAACTTGTGGACAACTTGATGGCCTCCCAATTGACACGTGTGGGGCCCACAGAACAGTCTGCAGGTCATGGCTCCATTAACCCCTATGATAGTGGCCTCCTGCTCTGAGAGGGGTGCTATCTTGTAAAACTGAGTGTTCAGCCCCTGTACCAACGAAAAAGTTCACAGTTTGGCCCCTGGTTTTCATTTTGACCATCGGCTCATGGGGGCCTAGTTGGAAAGAGCCCAGTCTGTCCTACTCAGAGTCTGTCCCTGCCAGTGTGGTCAGGTTTGCTTCAGGTAACTCAGGCCGGTAGAAGCTAGGCAGGTTGGAAGAACCTCATTTCCCTCTCTGGCGGTTTGTATATTCATTTTTCCAGTGCCCCATTTTCTTGCAGTATGCGCACTGGTTCAAACTTAATGGAGCCTTCCTCCCTAGTCCCTTGGCCTCTGTCTTGTAACCTTCCTTTTCCATGGCAGGAGATGGGGGGTGTATTAAGGCAGCTTACTTTCTTCCTCAGCTGCACACCAGCCTCCTTCCTCAGTGGTCAGTCCCAATGAATGAAGACCTTATTTGCTATCTCCAGAAGCTCCATGGCATTCTTGCCTGCAAAGCCCTCCAATTTCTGAGGTTTCCTTCTTACATTAGGCTGAGCCTGGCCGACTAAGGCAGCATTAACCATTCTTTGATTTCTGGGGCCTCAGGATAAAAGTGATGTGTGCCTTCAAAAGGGATGAAGCCTTTCATTCAAGGGTCAGTTCCCAAGTCCCACAAAATCTGAGTCTGAAAACTCAAAACGGCATGTCCTAGCAGCCACCTTCTGTGAACCCTGGATTGACTTCCAAAAATAAAATACATATCCTTTCCCTAACTCCTACCAAGAATCTTCTCTTCAAGAAGTACCCTTCTTTTCCTCTTCTTTCCCTCTTATTCCTTCTAGTGCCCAAGAATTTGATCTTCAGCCAAAGTTTCACTTCTGTTTCCTCATTCTTCTCCTAGCATTTCTGGGTACCCCAAGGAAAATCACCAGAGTTCCTAAAGCAGCAATGTGAATTGAGGCCCACAGTCATCAAGTCTGTCTATAATATAGACAGAAACTGGGCTTCTAGAAATTTGAGTCTATTGTGCACTGAGGATGTAAGAAATTAATGAAGTGCACCCTGATGGCTCAGGTGGCTGGGACACCAGTGTGTGGACCATATAAGGCCCAAGGATGCAGGTTTGTGAGCAGAGGTGGGGGGAGAGTCATAAAGAAATAAAAATGTGTCTTCCTTCAAATGCTTATTCATCCTCTCCCTTCTTCAAAAAAAAAAAATCTTAAAAAGAGAAATACTTGGAGAGAAAAAAAAGAAAAAACCTCTACTTAGAGTTTCAGAATAAAGGAAATGTTTATTCCTGGCTGAAATTGAATAACTAGTCATATTTTGAAAATCTTGCTGAAATGGTGGCACTGGATTTCAGGTACCTATATATATTTTTAGATGTACAATTTGTCTAGAGTAAAAAGTTTTTTTATGCATATGCATATACATATAAAACCTGTTTCCTGTTTACCTATTTAGGAACATCTAAGAAACTGTCATGAGAAAATAAGGTTAAGAAAGATAAAAATGTAATACATTTATATGTTAGTCATAGCATTACTCTAAATAGCAAAACATTAGAAAGAAATCTAATTAGATTCATTCATACGCTATGACTATTAAAATATGTAATAGAATAATATTTAATGACTTAATAAAATATTTGAGGTATTGCTAAGCTTAAATAATTTAATTATAAAAACTATATTTGGGATTCTACTTACTCAAAAAATGAGATATACATATAGTAATAACTCCATATGCATGTGTATAGATGTGGAAATCAACATAGACATAGCCATAAACATATAGCTAGACTTGGTCTGCCACAAAAAAAAAAAAATCACACAGTTGGTGGCTTATATAACATAAATTTACTTTCTGGAGGTTCTGGAGATTAAAAATCTGAGATCAAGATGTGCCGTTATGGTCAGGTTCTGGGGAGAGCTCTCTTCCTGATGTGAAGACAGCTGCCTTCTTTGATCAACACATTAGAAACAGAGATAAGAAGCTCTCATCAGACTCCCTGTCCTCATTTCTCCATCACTTCCCCAAATCCTTGTGTCCAAATATCAACACGTGGGGATTAAGTCTTCAATGTATACATTTTACATAGAATCTAGCATCCAATCCACAGCATAGGTCAACGGCAAGAATAATTATCTGGAAGACAAATGATGGCTTTTGTTATTTTCTGGATTTCTCTATTTGCTACAACTCATATGCATTCTTTACAGAACCAGGAGAACTAATTTATAGTAAATGCTGGTTTCCATGGCTTAGAAAAACTTCCACTTTCAGCTATGAAAGTTTAAACTGAAGAAAGCCATTTTTCCCACTGAGAATAACAAGGAAGTTTGTGAAATATCAAGAAATATCTGAATGAAAATATAAAAATGGTACCAAGGCAGCCATGACTTCAAAGGTTGAAATCACAGAGGAAAGTGTGATACTCTTCAATGCTTTTTCCCCTTAAAGACATTTGCTAATTCATACATAATGTGTGCAAGGAAGCTCAAAAGATAAGCAAAACTGGATAATAGGGAAAAAAAACGTGAGTAGAATTGACTACTAATGAATGCAGGACTTGAGCATCCAAAATCTGGTGAAGACAAAAAACTAAGAAAGTGAATCTGATGCCTATTGTTAGCAAACAGTGCCTGCTAAGAGATTGGAACTATAAGCAAGATTACTGCAATATCACTATGCTAAGCAGTTAAAACTGGAATTACTATATGTCTATTTGGAGGGGAATTGATAAACTCAAGTTTCAGAAGGACTGTACCCTATAAATTAAGGTGAGGTAGAAATAGATCAGATCTTTACAAAGAATGAACTCAAGCTTAGAGACAGCTTAAGTCTTGATTGAATTATGACTACCTGCTCTTCTCTGGCAGAAAAGTATCATCCAGCTTCTATAGCATTTCATACACAAAGTCTAAGGTTCAATCAAAAGTTACCAGGCATACAGCTCAGGAGGAAAGAACAAGACTTTGAGTAGATGATAAAAATAGACACAGTGATGCAGATATTGGATTTAATAGAGTAATTTTTTAAACCATGATTGCCATGCTCAAAATTTAATAACAAGGTAAAAAATTTCACAAGACTACTGTAATCAGCAGTAAGTATAAAATGGAAATTCTAGAACTGAAAATTATGATAGTTGAAATTAGAAATGCAATATAAATTTAAAAAAATTAGACACTGGCAGAGCTTCAAATTTATAAAGCTGACAGAATTAAGTGTGTAATACTTACATTTACATATTTTTCAACCAAAAGCAACGTAATAGAAGATTTTAATTGTCAGACATATTATGTAAGTTGACTGCAAACTCTGCAAGAAATTTCGAATAATGCTTTATTGATGTTGATACATTTAAAAGTCCTTTTCAACTTTGACAATATGCTTTTGAAATTGATGTTAATGCTAAGCTGGCCAAAAGCTATTTTACTTGACTTGAACATGAACAGTTTTGAAAATTATGTGCTCAGACTTCAAAAGTTAGATGAAATATTCTGAAACAGATAAATCAACTTTGTTAATGTAAATGCAAGCATTAAAGGAGAATGACTTTGGTGTTAATTCAGGCACTGAAACCTTTAAATTTTATGAAAACTAAATAGAGATAAAAATTTAGAGTTCGCATTGAGAGTATAAAACACACATCAGATGATGAAGGTTAAATACGAAAAAGTTTCAACAGTTTTGCGCTAATTGCACATTGAAATACTGTTTTAGATTTTTTATGTTCAATGAAATATTTGATTGAAATCAGTTGCTGTTCTATTCTCAATTCTCTTCTTTGAAACATGCCTATAAGAAAAATTTAAAACTTAAATTACATCTGTGGAGAGCAATACATTTCTACAGGGCTGTGTTCATATTGAAGATCTGAATAGCAAGAAAGGTCAGCTTGATCTAACTAACATGTATGAAACTCTATATTCAATAGCTGCAGAATATACATATTTTCATAGGTACATGAAACATGCATAAAAATTGATCACATGATGTACCCTAAAACTAATTTTAATAATTTTCAAAGACTTGAAATTACCAAAAGAATGATCCAAAGCTTATAAGCATATTTCCTGCACATTTATTATAGTGGGGAAAAAAACAGAATTAATTAAAATACCTAATGACAATAAAATACACCAAATTGCATTATAATAGGCAAACATTAAAATGGAAAGAATGAAGAACATAGAGTTTTATGTGAGAAATTAGTGTTGCATAAAAACATGGAAGTAAAATAACACGTAGACCTACACATGTAGACAGTATGTATGTTTAAAAAAATCTTATGTGAAAGGAACTCTAAGGTATTTCAAATATTATTTTCTGTAAAATTGCTAGTGAATATATTTTAAACATGTTTTTTAAATGTTTTATCAGTTTAAAAGATAGATACTGCCTAATGGCCCTGAATCACAAATAAATAAGTGAATAAATAAATTAAAAATAGAAAGGTACTTTAACATGATGGATAGCTCTGAATCTGATCCTTCTCATTAGAATTTTAAAGGTTCAATTAATTTCTAATTGACACTGTTCTGACTTGTGAAGTGATAATTCCATATTTACCCACCAAAAATAAAATTTTCTACTACTGTAATATAACAATTGGATTAGCTTTGTAAGAACCATTAAGAAAATAGTTATGATTCACAAATGACAGAAAATATTGTCTTTAATTTCTGGGTCAATTGGTCAATAGCTTTTTTTTTTTCATATTCTTTTTTATTTCCTTTTTTTTTCTTTAGAAAATAAAGTAAAAACTTTTTTTAGAAAAAGGAAATAAACCATTCAGTTTCATTTGGGTTAAATACATGCAAAATAAAGATAGAAACAAACCATTGTAGAAATTGACAATTTCCTTTATATTTGCACGTTCAGTACTTGCTTTGCAAAGACCAAGAAAGTGTGAATGTTGTCCGCCGTTTGGCTGATTTAGAAGAACTGTGCTCTACAAAGTCTGTAGTAGCCTACACTTTTAATTGGACACTAAAAAAATATCACTTGCAGTAATCAGAAAGTTCAATATTGTAAGTCAAAAGGATAATAAGTTAGGATCCAAGAAACAACTACATCTATTTAAGAGAACAGGCTAAATAGACTCACTAGGGAGAGTACCATGAATTATAGTAACGTCCTCCAGAGTACCCAGCTCCCATAAATACATTGAAAGCATTTTTGTAGCACAAACCCAAGAACGCTTTTCTTCCCCGCCTGTAACTTCAGAATGGTGAAGAAAACTAAATTTCCTTGTTATTGCATCACTTTTTTTCCTAGCCTTTATATTTATAGATTTATATTTTTATTGTATTTTCTCCTTCCCTTAAGCTGCTTCAAATCCTTTGTGGAATAGCATGATAGTTAGTGAAGGAAAATTCACAATAAATAAATTAAATATTAAATTTGCCTAATTTCTCTAATGTCCAGGTCCTGTAAGATAACCTATTAGCTCTTCTGCTCAATAAATCTTTCTTCATTTCCTCTATTCTTTTAACCTGGAACTTATATTATGAGTTAATGGGTATGGCTGATGCTGTCTTTTCAGTTTCTTTCATTCATTTTTTTTTATTCACAAAAGTAGGAGGCCCAGCTGAAAGCCATAAAAGCACTGTCCTGGCCACCAGCCTACTGTGTTGGGAGGGTGCCAGCCAGCACTTTGGCCTTCTGGTCCTGTTTATCCCTTTATTCTTCATTGCTCTTGGGATCTAAGCATTAAATGAGAAAGCGAGGGTTAGGCTGGAGCTCAATGAACAGGCAGTCATCACAGGTAAATTGATGAAGCTGGAAATTTTATATAAAAGAGTTAACAAAGAATGGAATGCAGGTATTCATATCAGCATATCACGAGATAATCTGGACCAGTTTCCAGTGAAATAGCAGGAAAAAATAATCACTACCATTGACTTTGAATCAAAAGATAACTCTTGAAAATTCATATTCAATTAAAGAATATGAGAATGTCATATGAGTATCCCGAATACTTTTCAGATACTCTGGATGTACAATACCATCAGGAAATTGACTAGTAGTGTTTCTATTTATAAAATGGCATGATGAGTACTTTCTGGAATGATAGAAAGATCTAAAAGGGCAATTCTAAATCTCCACTAGTGGCATGTAACTGTTCCACTCATTACTATATGATACATAGCCAAATACTTCTTAGATTTCTTTTCTCAGTAATTCCTGCCAGAGTATAAGAGCAAGGACTTCTTTTTGCAGGGCTATGCTTTTCTTTTTGGCCTCAAAATTGACTAACCTTTGAAGGTATTTGTGTGCCTGCAATTAGAATCATAATCCCACATTCCTGAAGCAGCAGATCCCTAATCAGTTCTTGCATAGGATCAATGATCTCATCCTGCATTCTTGGATTCCCATAAAACTTGCTATAAGTGAAAACAAATCAATATGAACTTCTACCTGAAGAAAATCAAGATTATACAAGCATTAATAATGACATCAACTAATTGGCCAGAGGCTCCAACCTATCCTCATTCATCAATAGGCACCAACCTTTCTCCTAAACCTTCCATTATCATCTTGATAGTAAGCTGGTCAAAAATGGTCCTAACTGGGAAGCAAGCACATTATGAATTTTCAGACATACATACTGAAAGCTAGCTAGTATTTTCCAAAACATAATATAAATTATCCTATCATGTATAATAACAAGATCAATATAAATACCATGATTTAATGTTAGCAAAGACAGTTTAATGCAAGAGAAGTCATTATACCAAATCACTGGCTCATAAAGCCTAATATAAAACTTCATCATTTCATTTTTTCCAAAATGCAAATAAAAATTATTCATGTATTCCTATGAAATATACTAAAGTCATAACCAACTCTTAACTTTTGTCTTTAACATATTAATGGAACAGGAGTATATTGACTGTCCTTTTAAGACCACTGTAAGTTCTTCCAAAAGGATGTGCCATAGTTAGCATACTTACACGAACTTACGTTTTCCCAGATGTAGCTAATGACATGAAAAGTAATTATGAAACATTCCCTTATTCCTGAGATGTGCATGAAGCCCACTAAAATCTGCTTTCCTCTAAGACATTTCTTCTGGAAGTTTAAAGGTGTAAAATTGTGAAAGATATGTGATTTCCGAGGATAAATGGACCAAAATACAGATTGGAGTCTGATAGCCACTGATGGTTTTACAGAAGCCCTGAGCATAGAAGCAGCATACTGGACTCCCTCTCACAGGTTTTTGTTATTACTGACATCAAAATAGATTACTTTCATGAAAATAATTATATTACAAATTCAGATACTTTTTAATGCCAGATACTTGCTATTCTTTTTGATACTGATATCTTTAGTTAGTTTCTACCTTTATTAACTTATAGATAGGTAACATTGTACAAAGCATACAATGTGATGACTTGATATACGTGTCATTTGTTTTAATTTAATCAAAACCAAATAAATAACAAAAAGATAATAAGCGTGGAATTCATACAGATAGACCTGCCACCTTCCAGTCATTTGACTTTAGACATGTTTCAAGATTTCACTGAGCCTCAGTTTCCTCAGTAGGGATTTAATAAATGCATTAGTTGCTGCCTGATTTCTCCAACCATGCAAAAAATCCTTTTTGAAATAGGAGAGTATGAAAGTCAGTACATTAATTAACAGTTATGCAAATTACATGTTAGAATACAAAGTCGAACTGCCTTTTACCTCTCATGATAGGTTGAATGACTTCTCAAAAGTGCCTATAACCTAATCCCCAAAACCTGTGAAGATGTTACCCTAAATGACAAAAGATACTTTGCAGATGACATTAAGTTAAGAAATGTGAGATAGAAGTGTCCTGAATTTTCCAGTTAGAGCCAATGTAATTAGAAGGTTTCTTAGAAGAGGGAGGCAGGAGGAAAGAGAAGGGGATGAGCTGATGGGAGCAGAGAACAAAGAAAGATTTGAAGATGTTAAAATATTATATTTGAAGATGGAGGAAAGGACAACCAGCTAAGGATTGTAGGTAACCCCTAGATGCTAGAAAAAACAAGGGAAAATTCTCCCTGGAGTAACCAGATGAAACGTATCACTTCCACATTGGATAAGGCAGCATTCAATACATTTGGTAGTTATGTTGTTGGGAAAGTAATTGACAGTATATGTATCAAATGGAAAATGTTGCATCACTTGACAAAGAAGTAGCACTTCTAGGACTCTAGCCCAAGTAAATAACTATGAATTTGAGTACTCATCATGGTATAATTTATAATTACAAAAAAATTGGAAATAGCATAAATGTCTAAGAATGGGGTATGATTACATAAATTATGTAGCTTATATATTGTGTATGGAATGTCCATGCTCTATGGTGCAGAGAGTTAAGTCACAGGTTGTGAAAGTCATGGACGTGGGTTGAGAACCATGGTTGGGGGCAGGTGACCAAAAAAAAGCTAATTGTGGGTGCAACCCCTGTGGCTCATGTGCCTAAGGCATTAAGGTGTAGACCGTGTAAAACCTATGAACCTGGGTTTAAGACCAAGGGCTGGGGTTAAAATTAATTAAAATTTCAATTGTATATAAAATATTCATATAAATTTAAAATATATTCAAATAAATATTAACAGCATAGAAAAATAATTATGAAATATAAGAAAAATAATACGAATACACATTTTATATGCAGTATAGCTTCATCAATTTTTTAAGTCTGAATAGGAATGAAACATCAATTAATAAAAAATACAACATAAAGAGTGGTTATTAATTTTCAATTTTAAAAGCAATTTCTTTGTCTAATTCCCATTCGTCTATAATGAGCATCTATTACCCTTACAATTAGTGAAAAGAAATGTTTTATATATATATATATATATATATAATGTGACACATTCTAATTATGCCATGCCATAATTCATGTGGAATCAAATTATTAAAAACAAGAATACCCCTGACTTAGAATAAGAAACAATCTAAAAGGAATCACAAGGTTCACTGCAACAATAAAATCAGGTCACCAACATCTCTCTAGAAGCAATTTGTACACAAGGCAGGCACCCCCACCCGTATAGCTGCTGCCTGAAGGAGAGGTCTCTGTGTTCCCTGGGTCAAATAACCAACAAGGCTTGCAAGCATGAGTCCCACAGGATTGTAGCAAACACAGATGCAGTTCTTAATGTGTGCACATGAAAGCATTTGCCAAGGCTATTCTCCAAGGCTCAGTTAAAATGACCATCTCCCACCTAGTCTTTGCCTTAAAAGGTTTGATTGAACACTTCACAAACTTATGAAGCTCCAACTTCTAACTACTTTACCAATCGGCATTTGCTGTTATCCCCCTTGGAGCTCAAAAAAGTTCTTCTGTAACTTCTTCCTTCTTGATTTCTTCCACAATGAAACTAAAGCGCTAGTATCTCTCTAGAAGGAGATGTACACTCAACTTTTGCCCCAAATTTTACAGCTGCTACATAAGGAACAGACACTCAAATCACCTCTTTATAATAACCAATGGGACTTCTATTCATCAGTTACAGAGGACTATTAATAAACAAAAAAATTTAAACAGGAGAAGGAACATTCTCTAACTCTACAAACCAAGGCCTAAGACTGAAGAACCAATAAAAGCACAAGTCTCAGTCACTTTGGGGAGGGGCTTAGCTGCATACATTCCCAGCCCAGCTGCAGTCTTAGGCTCTAACTTTTAATCACCTTGCACCTAGATTCTGACGCTGATCCTCTAATCTATAACACTGACAGATTTTGACGTATTCTCAAATTTGCAAAGCCACTAAGAACAAAGAAAATGACTTAATCACAGAAGTTTGAGAAACAACCAGGGGCTTGTGCAGAACTGATTAACAAAATTCATATCCTAAAAAAGACCAGTCTGCCAAGATTGAGAGAGGCGGCAGTGTTATCTTATGCATAGAAACGAACACAGAAAGTCAAGGAAAATGAGAAAATAGGGGAATATGTTCTAAACAAAAAAAGCAAGGTAAATCTTCAAGCTGATCTTAGTGAAATGGAGGTTAATGATTTACCTAACAGAGAGTTCAGAATAATGTTCATAAAGATGCTTACTGAGGGCAGGATAATAATGCCTGGTCAAAGTGAGAACTTCATCAAAAAGGTAGGAAATATTAGAAAGTACCAAGTAGTCATAAACCTTAAATACAATAACTGAACTGTAACTTTTAACAGAGGATAAGCAGTCTACATGAAGTGGAAGGAAAAAAATCAGCAAGATCAAAGAGAAGACAGTGGAATCCATCCCATCAGCGGAGCAAAAAGAAAAAGAACAAAAAAGACTGACGATAACAAACTATAAAGCAATCAGAAAACAATTAACAAAGACAATAATTAGTGCAAATGTAAATAGACTAAATTATCCAATCAAAAACTATAGAGTGACTGAAGAGAGAAAAACAAGACCCAACTATATGCTACAAGAGACTTCCTTCAGTTTTAAGGACACGCATAGACTCAAAGTGAAAGTATGGGAAAAGATATTCCATTCAAGTGAAAACCAAAGCAAAGCAAGCTAGTTATAGAGATAAAATAGACTTTAAGGCAAAAACTCTAAGAAGACAAGGAAAGCCATTGTATAATAAGGTAGTCAATTCATCAAGAGGATATAACAATTGTAAATATGTATGCATCTGACATTGAAGCACCTAAATATATAAAGCGAACATTAGTAAACATATACGAAGGGAGATATAGAAAGAAATACAATATTAGTAGGGGACTTCAGTACCCCACCTTGAACAATGGATACATCATTCAGAAATCCAATAAAAAAAATTAGACTTAAACTACTTGTTATCTGAGATGAACCTGGAAGACATAAACAAAACATTCCATCTAGTAACAACAGAATACACATTCTATTCAAGTGCTTATGGGACATTCACTGTGATATAACATATATTAGGTCACAAAACATGTCTAGTATTTATAAAAGATTGAAATGATATCAGGCATCTTTCCTGATCACAATGATATAAAACTAGAAATCAATTACAAGAAGGAAAAAGGGAAATTTATAAATATGTAATTAAGCATGTGCTCCTGAACAACAAATTGATCAAAGAAGAAATTAACAAGGAAATAAAAAAATCTTGAAAGATTTGAAAATGAAGAGATATCATACCAAAACTTACGGAAGACAGCAAAAGCAGTTCTAAGAGAGCTGTTATAAGGGCAAATGCTTACATTAAAAAAAAAAAAAAAAGAAGAAGAAGGAAACAAAGATCTCAATAACTTTACAAATAAAAGAAACATCGAAAAATAATCTGCACATTAAGGATTACAACATATTTTTTAATCTAGAGATAACCAATTACTCGGGAAATTATGTGTTTCACACATGTGACTTTTCTGAATAACTGAAACCATTCACTTTATATCCTCACTATTTCAGAGATCTTAATCAAGGTGGAAATGTAGGGATTGTGTATTATATGCTTCTCCCCATCATTAAATTAGAGTGAATTTACATGATTTCTATGGTCATTTTATATTGGGCATACTGCCTGAGCTGTCTGTATTTCTGGTTCCTTACCTATAAACTGAAAACAGAAATTTATGCTCTGGCTACCACACAAGGTGTTTGTGAAGGTCGAATGAGCTCATATAATTTAAATCATCTTAAAAACTTGAAAGTACTATACACAAATTTTAAAATGTAAGCTATTATATTCTAGGTGATTTAAGGCCATTGTAACCATCAATATTTGTTGGATATCAAACAAATGATGTCTTGTGAATTGTCTAAAGAAAGAGAAGCAGTGTTATTTATTCCTCTTTTCATAGTCCGGTATGCTATGCTCTTGTGAAATCTGGAGTTTCATTTTTAGAATGCAGGTTGTGGTTATTAAAATAAAAAAGCCACCAAATGGATCTCAGTCAAAAAATATTATGCTAGGCTTACTCATTTCATCAAGAATGACTAAAATCATTGTGCATTTGGGGAATAATTGAGGCCCAGAGGAAAGGGAAAGGGCAGTAGATAAGAGCTCAACTTAAAATCTTTCTGTATGTATATGCATGTGTGGAAACATATAAACATACATACATGTATATACATGCACACCCTTTTTTTATTATCAATGCTTTCATTACATTATAAGGGCAGCAATTTTCTATTCATTTAAAGAAGGAATACTCTATTTTTTTGTATAATTAAAATTTTGAACATACATTTAAAAATAGCTTACTCAATATATTCAGGTCAGGTAAAATGTAGGCTCTGATTTTCCTGTGAGAATTGTCTTCTTTCCCTTGCCACCCAAATTCAATTCTCTAGTACATATGATTCTTCTGTATACATAATAGATACAAGACTCAATTCTGAGAAGAGAAGCAATGAGAAAAAAAATGAAACAATCACTGACTCCTTGAGATTATTTTATTTTCAATTTCTGAGTCATTTTGACACACACAGGTAAGAGGCTGGGTTTAAATTAGGCATTTTCTGCTGGGCAAGTTATACTGTTCCTAAAATGGAACATGGAGAACAGAGGTGTGACAATAGTGTAAAATGATTCATCATCAGCCACAAATAGACTTTATAAATCACCTGCCAAGTGCTTGACAGACCTGGGATCTGAGCTGCACAGACCCTGTTAAAGGTTTCTTTGACTTCTGATAATCTTGCTCAGTTACTGAAAACTATCGATCCTGTTTCCACACATCGAAATGTTAATCAGTTTGTCCTCAAGCGTCCCTATGGATACCAGAGACCAACTTGACCTGTTTAATAAGTGAAGTTGATTTTTATTAATATTTTCTCTTCCAAGTTAAAGAGTTAGACACTACCACCTAAGGCAACTTTTAATTTGTTCTTAAAATAGGACAAATGTTTCCAGATAACACTCTTATGAGCCCCTTTATTTGACAGTGATTCAGCAGTATAACTAATACTAAGAGAGATGGTAGGATAGGACAAGACCTGGATTAAAAAAAAAAATTACAGAAGAAATAAAATAAGCTATATGGGTTTTGAAATTATAAATTTATAACCCTGATCTATAATTTTAGTTATCTATAAAAATGGAGATATAAAATGGAACTGGGTAGTTCTCAATACATTAGCCTTATGAATGCAAAAAGATAATAATAAAGTTCCATTGTGGGACATAAGCATTTCCCGCTGCAGTGTATATTTATAATCTGCATAAAAATAATAACAAATTTTTAAATTCAAAATACCTATAAGAAAACAATACAATCAATACCTATAAGAAAACAAGAAATCAATTTCTGTGTTTGGGAATTTACTTTTGCTTTTTTGCCTTACTAATACTTTATGAAAGCCAAACTCTAGATAAATCTCAACAATCTCAATGATAGCCTCCATCCCTGAGGATACTTTCAATTTAATGCTTTCCATAGTTATCTGACTGTGTTTCACTCCTTTATTGTATGTCCTTCAGCATCCTGAACAGTGGTAGGAAGGTAATAGTCAGTATGCAATCTCAAAGTGTCCAAGAGTGGATAACAGATAGGGTTTCTCAAACTTGGCATTATTGAGCTTATGGGTTAGGTAGTTCTTTTTCATGGGCTATTCTGTGCCTTCCCCACTGAATGCCTTTAAGACCCCCTTCACAAATTGTGACATTAAAAATGTCTCCAAGATATTGCCAAATGTCTTCCAGGAGGGATAATTACCCCAAAGGAGAGAAACACTTTTATAAATTAAGTTCCTAAATGTAGAGGGATGTCTTTGGGATTTACAGATTCCAAAGATTCATTTAAACAAAACTTCAGAAGCACAAACATAATACTATATTTACATCAGTATGGTTACTTTGCTGATGATTAGAACTACATCATAAAGATCAGATACTTTTAAACTAACTTAGGTGTCCAAGGTTATAGAAGAGGAAGAGGATTCAGTGATGGAATCAGCTGTGCTATCTCGCTCAGGCATATTCTTTTTACCTCCACATGCTACGGCTTCCGGGGCATTAATACAGGCAACATGTATGTTGACAGAAAGCCTAGAGGAATTAAATAAGCTCAAATCTTGAAAGATTTCCTTAAAATGGATTCAGACTCTAAACTCAGATGTATTATACACATAAATAATTTGAGGGGTCATGATGGGAAGATCTGAGCACGAGGTAACCACATCTTTATACAGCAGGAAGCACCCCATGGCTGATGGGAGAATTAGACTTTTTCAATAACTGAAAGAAAACCAGGCTAGAGATGTGAGAATTAAAGCTAGGCTTTTGCAGTTGAGTTATATTAAAATGGTAATGGGGGCATAGCTCTTGGGATCAGCTGGATAGGACTCATGGAGATACAGGGATTGTTTATATGCCCACAGCCATCAACATACCTGCCTAATGTACAGAGACCGTCATGGGGTCTCAGCCAGAATTCCATAATGATCTCCGGGAGGGTAGAGTTACCAGTTTCTACTTTGTATCGTGCATGCTCCACTGCCCTGCACTTTTTATTTTAGTAAAAGACACATATCTTATAATTTATCATCTTAACCAATTTAGGTGTATAGTTCAATAGGCTCAGTATATTTACATTGTTTTGAAACAGATCTCCATAATGACATCTTACAAATCTGAAACACTATACCCATCAAACAACTCTCCTTTCCCTACTCTTCCCAGCTCCTGATAATCACCTAATTACCTTTCTACTTTCCATTTGTATGAATTTAACTAGTTCAAATATTTCATTTAAATGGAATCATACAGTATTCATTATCTGTGACTGGTTCATTTTAGTTAAATAATAGTCTCAAATTTCACCCATCTTGTAGCATATGAAATTATTTACTTTAAGTCTGTATAGTATTCCATTGTAGGCATACACAATGTTTTGCTCATCTGTTTATCTATTAATGAATATTTGGGTTGCTTTCACTTCTTGGCAATTGTGAACACTGCTGCTATAAACATGGGTGAATAAATATCTTCTGAGACCCTGCTTGCACTTCACTTCTTTAGCATATATACATATATATAGCATATATATGCATACACACATATGTATATTCTGGAGTATCTAACATGTCTTGATTTTAAACATGCCCTGTCATGGCCAAAGGAAATAGCATCCTAACAATTTTTCCTGAAATATTCAGAAGATCAGTAGATGGAAGAATAGATAGATGGATGAATTGATGACTATTCAGATAACTATAAGCCATTAACCAACTTTTTCACACATATAAGCCCCTTCTAACTTCAAAGCCTTTCCCTTCATCCCACTTGGGCTTATTGGGCATGAAATGAAGATCAGTTTGAGCGAGAATCATTACCACAGAATCAAACATCAGATTACTAGTTTTTGTTTGTTTGCTTTGAAAAACCTAACTTGTGGAGGAAAAAGCAGAAATATTTATAATTATACTTGAAGAATTTTTTCCCACCTCTAGAATATATTGATGTTTCAGAGAAAAATACGAAGAAGGAAGACTATTGTCTATTGCTGAAGTTGTCCAAGACAACTCTACAACATTAGACTTCATTTTGATAGAATATGTAGGGCAAAGTAAATAAACTGGGATGCCCAAGAGAAGAGAAACTTACTCTTACCTGGAATTTTGGAAAATGGAAGATATCAATCATTTTCCATGTTTCCTGGCAAGAAGTGCAGAATGAAAAAGTTTGTCAGTAGGGAAGGTTAAGGTAGCCTCGCAGCTTGATAGTCCTGATGTAACATGATTAAATTTTCTCAATACAACTGAGAAAAGAGAATGATAATTTGTAGAAAGAGGAGAGGAAAAGGAAAGTGGGACAAGCCACATGACCAAGGATCAGATATATTCACAAAAATCTCAGCAGATGCCAGCATGAAGGGATGCCTTTGCCCAAGGTCCAGATGGCATACACTGGATGCCAGTGTATGATAGAGCATGACCAAGAGTTTGAGTTCTCCTTTATATTAATGCATCAAGTTCATGGAACTTCCTAGAACTTAAATGACACCTCAGTAAGAAAGGAGGCTATCCCCTGAACAGATTTAAATTGACCTATAGGGAACAAATGTGGACTTGATATATATATATATATATATATATACATATATATATATACACATATATATGCAATTTAAAATATATAAAATCTTTATGTATTTTATATTATTTTTACAATTAATATATAAACTATGCATAATTTTTGCTGAAGACAAACCAGGCACAAAATAAAGATTATTGTGATTTTTTTAAAAGCTTGGCAAACACCTGAGTACATGACTTAGAACTATATGCTTACTAGGTATAGATACATAATAAACAAATAGAAAGAAGTATAAAACCATATATCTCTAATTTTTGTTCAGAATTACTTAATCACTTTAGCAGACTAAGTGAGAAGTTATATCCTAGAGAAAACTTTGTAGTTAGATAATCTGAATTTTGATTCTTAGTCACTAACTACCATCAATTTTCCTTTTATAGTCCTTACCCTTAAACTTATGGAAATAAATTCTAATATTTATGTGGATTTTTTCCTGTATTTCTGCTATTGATTAATATTAACCAAGAAGTTAAGAAGTTATTGCCTAATCCTCATAAACCTAAAACTCAGACCTATACAGCTTAATACAGCTTAAAAGACTTAACCCTCTTCATTGACACCCAACTAACACTAAGAAGTAAAAGCTAAAAGCTGAATATCAGGATTATTATTTTGAGTGATGTATCAGGATTGACGCATAGTCAAAAACAAGATGAAGAAGATGATTTACTAAGATGAATGATTATGTTAATTTCTGAATAGGGGCCTGGGCGTTATTATGTGAGTCACCTGTAATACTGGACTCTTCATCCTAGGAATGGAGTAAGTACTATATTTACCCAAAGTTAAGCATGACTTGATTCCCTAACCCGTGTGGGCCTCATGACAATGAAAAGAGGATGCTTGCTAGATATCATGGCAGTGATGGCTACAAAATTTGACAAGGTTTGGGATAGCCCTTTAACAAATGCAGTCAATCTCTCAATATCTCTCTCTCTCTCTCTCTCTCTCTCTCTCTCTCTCTCTCTCTCTCTCTCTCTCTCATGTTTCTGAGGTATTATCTGTGCATATTTTTAAAATAAATACAAAGCAGTGCTAACATTCTGAGAGCTACAGAGAATAGAATGAAACACTTAACTAATACATGAGTCATAAAAGATTTCATACACTACTCACATCCAGCTCCCAGCAACTCAAAGTGTGACCCACTCCTGACTCAGGCTGACATCAGAATGCTGGTTACACAGATGCCTGATCAAGGCTCCGTTTCAATTTGGTAAAGAAAATAGAAACTTCTGAAATCAGTCTGGGAAAAAGTGTATCTCATGACACCCTAGTTAGCTTTCATTTATTCAGATTAGAATGATATAAGAACAGGAAGGCAACAAAAATAAACAAAAGAAGGGAGCTGTCGTGTTTGTATGAAACTACATTGTGCATATAGAAGAATAACTACAGATCTACTATTAGAAAGCATAAATAAAATCATCCAGGTTGATGGAGTAATATACAAAGATCATTTTTTTAGATTCCCACATAGTAACCACAAATAGCCAGAAATTTAAAAGGTCTAAATACCAAAACTATTTTTAAAACCACCAAATACCTAAGAATAAATCTAATGACAAAGGCACAAAGCACCTACACAGAAAACTATAAAACTTTAGAAAATTAAAAGATCATGATCCAAAAGACTAACATAAAAGGTTAAACAATGTTAATGATTAGAAGACGCAATCTTATACAGCTATTCATTCTCTGTAAAGTCAATGTAATTCCAACCAAAATTCTTCAGGTTGTTTTTGTGTGGACTGGCAACCTGTGATTGGATCCTTCATAGTACAAGGTAAGGATTAAAGTACAGCAAAGTCAGACTGACGTTGGTTCTTAAAGCTACTCTTTCCTGTGTGACATGGGCCAAGCCGCTTAACCTGTCTGAACCTGCCTTTTGACCTAAAAATTGAAAATAACAATAGCTCTGTCATAGGGTTCATGTGAGGCTAAGATGGACTAATTCAGATAATATATTTTGCACAGTTATCTACAGCTAGTTTGTCCTGTTTATTGTCTCTCTCTTCAGTAGACTGCAAGCAGTTTAAAGATAGGGGCTGGATTTCATCAGTAATTATAAGCAATGTAGATGCTCAATAAAGGTTGAATCAATAATGATATTTGGAAATAATGCATTGGGAAATAGATGGAAGTTCAAGTAAATATTGGGCAAGAAAGAGTTTTCGTAGGAGATAAGGGGGGTTTCCTAGTGAGTGGACGGAAATGGTAGTGAGCATGTTAGAGCTGATGCTGACTCTATTCAGGGAGAATCTGCAAATCAGTCCCAGAGGAAAGCGAATCAGAGCAAAGTGGAGGCACAGACTGATGCAGAGCTAAAATCAGAGACATTTATCAACATAGGACATAGGTGCATTGTTGGGGTTGGTGTAATATGGAAAGTTTGTTCAGGAGAAAACTAGAATCCCAGGTACCACAACTGGAGCACATGGAAAATAAACAGGATGAATGGATGGATGGATAATTAATCAAAAAGTTAAATTAGAAATTTGAATCAGTTACCTTAAACCAAACAAAACTTCTGTTTCCTCCTAATTAAGGTCAAAAGCCCTTCTAAAACCTGACAAGGCTGATCTTGAAGTTTAAGATCAAATGATCCCAGCTATAGATAAGCATTGGAATCCAAGCAGACACATTGCCTATTGGAGACCTTGGTGATGTACATGGACTAAAATATAAAATAATTGTGGGTTTGATTTAAAATTCCTATTGGGGAAACCTTACTGTCTTTATGAATTCCCCTCAGCGTCTTTGATGACAGGGCTGGACAGTAATAGTAGGATGTGGGATGGTAAGGAAGAGCTCTTTTTTGAACTTTTCTGAGATGTCAGTAGAAGAAGCTAAAGGGAAAGGAGAGGCAGCTAAAGCAGGGATGGTCCCACAGGGACAGAGTAGCCACCTGACAGAGTTCAGAGGGGCTGGGTCAGTGGAGTTTAGCCTGTGCCACAAGCACTAAGGAGTCCAGAGATCCACAACCAAAACACACGTAACAGTGAATCTTCAAAGACTGATCAATGAATCAGGATTCCAGCGGGAAACTGGGCAAGTCTCCAAGGATGTAACTGCCCAGATGAGGAGCCAGGTTCTTCTCCTGTAAGGTGACGCTCACAAGTCACTAATCACAGCAGGACAGATGTTCAGTAAATCTGACGCTGCCAACATAGGAGATAAAGACAACAGCTACAGGCTAAAGAATCCAGGATTTAGGACTCGATCTCCGTGCACCTAAACTTGATGGATGGCTGCAAATCCTATGCCTTAATCACAGGTGTGTTTTAAGCTCTGAGCATGCTTTTCAAAATGATTGGAATTAGCACAGAAATGGGCAGAACTGAGCTGGTAAATAAAAGGCGTCACAATCACAGTGACAGAGGCTGAAAAGGGCTGAAGCACGGATGCTCTGCAGAGCACAGAGGAGACATGCTTCCCCCAAATGCAGGAGTAATTCAAGTAGAAAACACGGAGCCGGCAGTTTAGGCCACTGCTCCGAGAGCTAAAGAGAACTGTTTGCTTCTATATGAAGCACTTTTCTTTAAGCTGTCTTTAGATTTTGAGAAAGTTAAGATAAGAGAGAAAAGTAGTCAAGTAAGACAGGTCGCATTAGACCAGAAGGGTAAAAGGCACCTGTGACTCCGTGGTACATGGCCTGACTCACTTCATCAAGATGGCTTCCAAGGGGAATATAACTGCACAGAGAAGAGCTCATGAGACCAAGAAATGACCGCATAACCCTTCTGTCCCTCTTTGTGGGTCTCTGATAGAGATTCAGGATTGCAGCCAATCTTCTATCCTCTCTGTCCACTGTGACAGGTGAGGGAACAGATGGACAGAAAGGTTCCAGCTTTCTCCAGGTCACATGACAGCAGACCTCAGTGCTCTCAGAGATCATAGCAGTTTCTGGAGCTTTTTCCCTCTCTCCATAATCACTCTGAAAATCAAGAAAAGCACTGGGTTGCTTTTATACTGGCCTCTGTGCTACTTTGGAAACTGGTCACCCATTCCTCAGGCAAATAATCACATCTCAAAGTGGCAAATCCTAGGTAGCAACACTCAAGTGTGGGACTATGCTTTCTCTTTTCGCAGCCCTAGCAGACTGCAAGGGCATTGACTGGCAGGAATCAAACGATGGCTGGGCTGCATGAAATACTTTGACTGCCATATGGCTCATGTTTTTTCAAAAAGGAAAAACTACTTTCATAGGATACAACATGTCATCAAATATCAGAAAGTTTTAACCAACTTACCCTCAGTCTACCATGGCGAAGATTCAACTACCGATTACTTCAACTTAGTCTGAGCAAAGAATAGCATTCGTGGATCAATAAATCCAAGAGCCTATGGATAGTGTTGCTGGTCACAAGCCCTGGAAACAGACTCTTAAGATAGAGATTTGCTTGTATGACGTTTTGGGGGACTATTCCTGGGAACACCTGTGAGGGACTGAGAGAAGCAAGGGAAGGCTGATGGATGATTGAGTTGGCTGTTGTTATAGCAGAGGCCTCAGCTGATCCCACAGGCAGTTCCTTCAGAAATGTTCCTAAGTTAGCAATGTGACTGAGTCTTCCTGTGTAAGATCACTCAGTCCTTAGATGCAAACTCACCCTGTCATGATATGGGGAAAGTCGTCTTCCTTCAGTCCCTGGAGGGAAATTCTTAGAAACAATCTCAACTGCAAACCATCAGTCAGAGGCAGGAGTGAGGATCTTAGTCCCAAAGGGAGAGTCTCAGCAGTCATCACAGCATCCACCACAAACAGTTTCTTCAAGATCGTTGTCTTGAGAATATAAATGGGTGATCTATTTCCACAGCAGAATGCAGTATTTGCCCATATCAACTTTACTAGCTGCGTTGATGCTCTTTGAAACTAGTAAGCTTCAATGACTATTTGCATTAGATTTGCCTTAAATAAAAGCTGCTCTATTATTATGTTAAAATTTCATACTCATATATGATGCTATAATGATGGATATATGTTATTGTATATTTGTTCAAAACTATAGAATTTACAACAATGAGAATGAATTTTAATGCAATCTATGAACTTTGGGAGATCAAGGTGTGTCAATGTGGATTTATCAGCTGTAATAAATGTACCACTGTGGTGGGAGATTTTTATAATAGGTGAAGCTGTTCTGGAGGCAGGTTATATGTGGAAACACTATAATCAACCCATAACAGCACTTAAGATTTTACTATCATTATGTAATTAAAGAAACTGAGACAGAGCTACTGAATGGCTCAATGCACAGCTCATGTTTTCTATCTCAACGGCTTATCTTCTTAACCAATAACAGGAGTGTAGGGACATCTCTCTATAACCCTATTACATTCTTACTGGTTGTAACATACAGAGATCACATACGACTAATATTAATTTTAATAATGAATATTTGATTTGAAACTAATCCTTGTCATCTTTCTAAACTACCAGTACTAAAAGTATTGAAAAATCCTAAAAATACATACTGGTTTGTTTGTTCTATGAAACACGGGTGACTTTTGTGACTCTTGCTTTGATGAAATGTTTCTACTCCTTTCCACATTGCTAAATTCAGCCCTACTGATGAGCTCACTGTTTAAAACACAGCTGGTGATAGAAATTCCACTGAATATCTCTGAAAGGGAGTCATACTTTTTGCCAAATATTTCCATATTCTCACCTTAGATGTACATGGTAGGATTGCATTCCTGGGACTCCTTTGGAGTCTGATCAAGGAATCAAGGTAGACCATACGAGGGTTGATACCTAAGAATTTTAGAGTTCAAATCGGGATATATGCTTTGAACAAACACACATGAGCAAGCTGTGAAAGGCAAAGACTTATTTTATTTCTAAAATTACAATTAAAAATTTTCACATATATACACATATAGTAGTTTAAACACAAATACGCACATGTATATACACACAAATAATAATAATACCTGAAAGAATATCTTTCCTATTTCACAAATGACAAAACTAAGGTCCTAGGTGCTAAATTAATTTACTTACAGTCTAAAATACACTAAAATAATAAATGCAGTTAAACATCCCCTTATTTTACTCTGTTCCTGTCTTCGGGAAACCTGCCATGATTTAATTGTAGTCAAAGTAGATTCACTGGTTTCTATGCCATCCCACCTCCCATCCCACCCCCAGTTATAGCCCTGAAACTGGATCGAATCCCTGTTCCCCAAAATGCCCAAATCCACACAGCATGCTGGACAACAGGGCCTGTGGAGCCACAGAGAGGTTAGCAGTGAAAGCAGACCAAACCCAGCAGGACCCCAACAACCCCAGGCCTGTGGAAGAGGTGATACAATGGCTGGATGAGTCTCAAACTTGTTCAAGGTTGACCAAGAAGCCAGGCTCTTGCAAGTTATAGCTAAGTCAAAGGGTCAGTAGATCTGCCTCCTTAAAGCCCAGTCCCCAAATGTTATCCTCAGTTTTTAACTCAGGAAACATTCCATGATGAGAGTTTAAGTATTACTCATGGCAGGAAGAGAAAGTCTTCTGAGGAAGTATAACTGTCCCTCCTCTTCCACCTGCTTTCCAGCCTCCTCCTGATACTCAGCTCTCAGTCCAGGACAAGGAATGACCATGAGAAATGGGGCAGTCTGAGCAAAATGGTTGAAACGCAGGTTAGCAGTAAGAATAATAGCTGGCATATTGATAACTCAATTTGACAAGTACTATTCTATAGATTTCTAATGTGTTAGCTCATTGAATCCTGAATCCATCCTGGGAGAAATATACTATTATCAGTCTCCTTTGCATAATAAACAATGGCAGCACAGAGGCATTGAGCAATGTCTGCAAAGTCACACTTTAGGAAGTCTGTTCTCCCAGCTTTCTGTATCTGTGCCCATTGTCTTCTCTATGCTGCTCCCTCAGCCCCAAACTCAGGGTGTAGTGTCCTTTCTCCCTTCTGTTCCACCTGCACTTGTCTCTGGAATGACTGCTCTTCTGAAGTCACAAATTTCCATAGAAAAGTGTTACCACTCCCAGGGCATTTGTTCAGTCTTATGTATATCTTTAAAATGAAGAATTTTGTATCCTTTTAAATTATTTTAAAGTATAAACAAATATTTGGAAGAGATTTTAGCTGAACAGAGGAGCCTTTCCCGTTACCCTAAAATTACACGCCTGAAAGTCTTCGTTTGGGGCCAGTCCTACATACGACCAGTAGAGGGCGCTGTGCAGCTGTGGCTGCATAAGGAAGCTGTCACCCCCACCTCCCTCCCAGTCTTTCAGGCTGGGGTCCCCCAAATTTGAATCTATACTGAAGCAAACTGCCAATTCTCACACCGGTTCTCTAAAGATATTCTGTGACCCCAAAACCTCCTGACAAACCTGTCCAGGCCTTGTTTCTAACAACAGTCCAATAAGGTCGCTGGGATATGTGGAGATTTCACTCACACTTGAGGGTCTCAATTCTTTGCAAGTCCAGTGTTGACCCTCTACTGCCTGTCCTTCTCCTGAGACTCCATCGGCCTCTGATTTTGTATCCTGAGTTAAGGTCAGAAATACTCTTTTCCCTGATTTAGTCTGGTTCTGCATTTAACAATCACTCTGGCTCCTGAGCTGTAATTCTACCCAAAACCTCATGATTAGAGCCCCAAACTCTGCTGAAAGCCCTCCCCCGCGCTGCCAGCTCTCCTTTCTGGATTTCAGAGAATTGCTCATTGTGGATTTTTGCCTCTATCCCCCAATGCTTGTTGGGTCTTCCAAGGTCTCCCACGTTGCCATTGCAGTTCCTAAGTCTTTCTAGCTCCCTCTGTCCGGATGTGAAAAACACAGGCTCAAGTACTGGGCAAATTCAATAGGTACCTGACCACCCCTGGAGAATGTTGAGAGAATGCAATTCTCAGTTCATTCCCATGGCAAGATTCAAAAGTATTGAGATTGGAAGCATTACGTGGGGAGAGTTGTTAGTACAATCCTAGCTCTTTCCTATAGTTCCTCCTGATACCAGCCTAAACCTTGTCACCTCCTTAGTTCTAGTAAGCAGTACAGTCCATGATCTTTTCTTCTACAGGTTTTCTCACAGCCACATGGATGTGCCCAATTAACTGGAGCTAAGATCTGAACCATGCTTTCTTTCTTTTCTAGAATGACTGAATAAAATATTTATAGGAGGAAGGCCTCCTCCACCTAAGATAGTCTAATAAACTTTCTAAAGCAGGTCAAAGTGAGACCCTAATGGAAAGGTTAGCTTTAATAAAAGCTGTGTGCACTTCAGAGCCCTCTTTCTCTGCCTTCCTCTCCCTGGGACCATGCACCCATGTCCTACACCAGCATAACGTCAGGTTTGTAAAATCTCTAAGCAAAGGGCCTTTCAAGGGTTCTTCTGAGCCAGAATGTCTTTGGATCCATGAGATTGTTTCAGTCCTTTGTTTTGCTCCCTTGTTCAATATATGGGCCATGACTCAGAAAGAGAAAAAACGTAAAATAGGATGTGGCCGCTGTCAGATGGTGCTCAACATATGTCCAAGACGCATCTATATCCATGCAGAAAGGCCATAGAATCTCTCTAGACGAAACCAGATGAAGACTGATCATCCTGCCCACATTCTCCTATTACCTTCCTGGTTTCTGGTGCCACTTTGTGACTTATTGACCCCTTCATGGCTGCCTAGTATTTGTTTTCTCTGATATTACCTGTGTAGAGATATGTGTCAGAGGCTGGCTGTGAGTAGGCAGCGAAATTGCCACAACCTCACCCACATCCCCTTAAGAATGATGCTAAGCTTCAACATCATTAGAGAGAGACAGGTGTATTGCTTTGTGATTTCAATCAATTAAGCTTCCCTTCTCAGCAATGGGGCTGTTATAAATGTCAGCACTCGCTGACAAGATGGAATTTAGGTACGTGATTACAGCAGACAGCAAGGGTGTATCCTCTCTCAGGGCAGGTGAGATGACAGCATCCTTCCACTGAGGACAGGGGGAAAGCACACTTGTGCTTTAATGGTTAGTCAGGTAAGCAGAGACAACATACATCTCAAAGAAGTTGTGCATAATTCATGAAAATGGAGGGCAATAAAGATGTTTCCATTCTGTGAAAGATATGTCCACCTGCTCCCCTCCGCCCATCTCCAGCATCACCTAGGCAGCGTGTGCTCACAGGGCCCGGGAGCGCGTCCTGACTCCTACCAAATGAATGCTTTCCTTTAGTTTGTAACACTCACCTCTCATCTTCAACGATGCATTAATTTAGATCCATTGGTTGGGCTTAATGAAGCATTCTAAATGGGAAAAAAAAAATGACAGTGATGTCAGTCAGTGACAGCACTGATAAAAATTCACATATATTTACATTTTTATATATGTCGACCTCAAGGTAAACATGTAAAAATAAAGGCATGAAGAGAAGTATTCAAACTGACACAACTGCACAGAATTAAATTATCATGTTTCACAGAAGCTAGGATTATATGCTACATCATTATTTTTATGTTCCACTAAGAAAAAGAAAAGAAAAACTTGCCAATTAAACCATGACATGCCACTGATTGTTAGATATATTCCAATATCAGAAATGTTAAAAGGTGAAGAAAATGTCTAGCTTCAAACTAGATTCAAAATCACACTCCATACTAGCAATGCTGAGTGTATCACAAAGATTGCGTTTGTTTTTAAGGAAGTAGTCTTTTTGAGACACTGTTGGGTGAGTAAATGACTTTTTTCTAATTGATTTTAGTTGGCATCTTAAAAAACTCATCAAAAGTCTTTCTCAAGATCTGTAAGGAGCAGCTATTTCAATCCCAGGGAGTGTGGTTGGCTGGATAGTGTCCTGCCAGGGGAATGCTAATTTTCGCAGCGAGCTGGACGACTTTGGTTAAATCTTCAAAGTATTCTGGGCCTAGATTTCCTTATTTGTGAAATGAGTAGTTTGGACTAGAATCTCATTTCTAATTTATAATTCATTCCCCAACGCTAGCACTTTATAAATCTGTAATCCAAGGCTCATATAGTTGCATCTCTGTGGTACAGGTGTCAACTCGAAATATATCCAATGTGCAAAATTCTCTGGAAGGATATATTCTGCTGACCTTAAGCTGTATGATGAGACCCAAATTTGCTGAATGAATAAATGAATGAATGAAGATAGACCCGCATGATCCTTTTTCCTAGAATACTGAATACTAATCTGTAATATTTCTCTCTGCATGACTTTCCCAAGGATGCTGACCACCCACTATTGAGACTAAAAGGGAGAAGCTTACCTCTGCCACCCTTGGTTTTACCTTCAATGAGGACATCTTCATCCTCAACGCATCTCTGATCTAAAGAAGCAATGACTATGAAAAACGCCATCCACAAAACCCATACACATATCCTGAATCTTTGAGACCAGTAACCCTGACAGAATCAGTATCAGATAGGTTGGCACAGTGTTTAGAAAATAATTAGGCTTGGAGAAAAGTTGAGGTAAAAGTTATGACTCGATTTAGGGTTAAGATTAAAAGGGTGGTGTGGTTGCTATTCTTTTCATGAATATGTTCGACCACAGCCTCCCATGAACTTGATAATATGAAGGAAATGAGGAAGAATAGTTATTTCCTCCTAGAACCAAGCCAAAGTCCTGAACCACCCCCACAAACTCAACTTCCCTGAATCAAGCTCTCTGATCTAAGCTGTTTCATCCTCCTGCTGCTTCCTCTTTACAATGAATGGAACAAATTCAAATTACCTTATGATCCATAATGGTTCCAAACAGCAGAATGAAGAACCCCTGTGGCAAAATTCAACAGAAGTATGAGGGAGAGTTTTGTAGGCAATATCCCAGCTGTTACTTGCATTTTCCATATCTCTTCTAGGACAGTTATCAGACATTAGAAACTTCAGGTTCTACAGATTCTGATAAAAATGCATGGACAAGTATTTTCTTTGAGCTTATCTCAAAGAAAGAGGATAATCTTCATGAAAATGTGCATGATGTTTACTGATGTTTATTGCATGGCCACAGATGCTTTCAACCTTATTAAATCTATTTCTTTCCTCCCAAATATTAAAGTAACTGCTCTTACTCAACGTGATATTAACACGTGACATGGAATCTTGTAATTCAAAGTCACAGTCAGGCAAAGTGTCTTGAGAAATGAAACTTGCATTTTAGTCTCCTTTCAGTGGGAATTAAAAATCAAGAAATGGGCAGCCAAGCCTCGTGTGCTGATGAAAGAAGTTTCTGTTTGAGAAAGGGAGAAGTTCAGACAGAGCTGCTAGCCCAGGGTCTCTTCAAGTTCAAATTATTTGGTCATCTATAAAATAATAATAATTGACAGTCAATTTTAAATTTTTTAAATGGGTAGTTGAGTCCATGAAAAATCTGGATTCTGCCCTAAAATGTGTGCATTTGTAAGGATCATTTCATAGCAAAGTCACAGTGATAAGAGGACTACAATTTTTAAATGGGAAAGGGAAAGCTTGCTGAGGAAAGTGAAATGAATGTAACTAAATGTGTTTGTGTATATTTCTTTCTATCAAAGAAAAAGTGATCTGAAAAAGAAACAGAACAAATTTTCTGGGGTTTAATTAAATTGCAAATTAAAAATAGATCTTTAGTCACCAGAGTAACTTCAAGAGTCATGGAGATTTATGGGAGTCTAAAAACTTTTGATTAAAAAAAAGAAACTTAAGCCAAAGGTATCTCTTTAAAGCAATGCAAAGGAAAGAGTGAAATAAATGTTCTCCTGAGTTAAGGAATGATGAGCAAGATATATAACTGATCTGATTTGGCATTTCTTTGAAGTGGGCTTCATATTTCAAACCACATTTTAAAATAGAATAATAGTGACATGTTAATAGAAGCACTTTGAAGCTTCATTAAGCAGTTGTGTTTATATCATTTAAAGTAGTGGTGGGACATTTTTTCCTCAAAGAACCTGATATTGAATATTTAGGTGTCTCAGGTGGTATTCTCTGTTACAGCCACCCTCGATGTTAAAACCAAAAGCAGCCATGGGCAAAATACAAACAAAGAGCAAGGCTATCTTCCAAGAAAGCTATTTTTAAAAACAGGCAGCCAATCATAATTCGCCAACTCCTGATTCAAAGCATAATGAAGAATATAAACTTGCCAGATTTTCTATTACTCATCTATGGAAAGCAGTCTGGCTACTAAGAGCTTCTCTAAAGCCCAAGCTTAGTAGCAAGATGAAGTAAAACTGGAGGGGTCATCCTGCCAAACCAAGTAGGTTAGTGCTAGCAAAGGCAGCAGGGACCACTTTTGATCCAAAGTTTTATCTTACAGATGAGAAAGTGGAGGCCCAGAGAAAAATGACCTTCCCAAGTTCAGGTAACATGTGGCGACATCCATTTCTGTGAGTCACAACCTACTTTTATTTCCCAGGGGCAAGGTAGGACGAAGTCTTGAAAAGGCTGACTGGGTTGTGCTCAGAGTGACTAGCAAGGCCCATCTCTTGGGACAATAGAAAATGACTGCTCTTGCACTGAGTTCCCAAACCACTAGAGACAGGACAACCCTTGCACTAGTTTTGAAGAATAACATGTAAGCAGCCTTACACATCACCAGTCAAAGGTAAGTCCTCTGTGAGGAGGGTTGTGGGCAGGTCAGTGAGGAGAGAAGGAAGATTCCCACCCAGTCAGCTAAATCCAGCCTGAAAACCAATAAGGTCATTGTCATAGCTGCCACAGCTAACTGTTTCTTAGTTATCCAGGGGAAAAAAAGGAATGTTCTGTGTTCTCTCTTTTTAAATCAGAGCTGCTTTTGTTCTACAGACAGAATAACACATTATAAAATGATAACATTTTATAAAAAAAAAAATTCTAAGTAATGATATTGGTCAACAAAATAAGTCTCCCTCTGGAACTTACCTGGAAAGCATTGAGCAGAGCAAAAACTATATGGAATACCAGGTGCGTGCCTTCTATGAGAGTAGCTATTCCGAAACCCCAGGTCAGTCCCAGCAGTGGCGTGAGAATGGCCACGTTTTTGGTGATCCTCAGGATTATGGTGGCATCCTGAGACTTGGGGCTGCCAATGGAGGGCCTCTGGGTGCTGGCAGCAACAATGAAGACCACCACGAGATTGACAGCCACAACGACCAAGGCAGGGATGACAAATGCTAAAAGAGCTTTGGTGTCGTCCCACTTAAGCCAACAGGCATCGTCTCTCACATAGCCTTCCGCTGGCACCGTGATGGCAGCTGTGGTGATAGCGATGACCAGTGGGCACCCGTACCCAATGGCAAAGCCAATGGCCATCATGCGGGACTTCATCATTCTACGGAAAATCACCAGTATTCCATAGATAATGAGCAGTGCTTTGAAGAGCATCCAGAAAAACAGAGACAGGTAGAAAAAGTGGCTGAAAAATGTCACTGCCACACACCAGTTATAGTCCTGGGCCGTTCTGCTGAACACAGAGGCGACAATGAACCACACATTGGCGCTCAGGAGCGACAGGGCAATGTTCACGATGCACACATGGCGCATGTATGATATCTCGGTCACAACCACTCGAGACCACACCACGGCTTCAATGAGTAGGCAAAGAATCAAGCTAAGGATGGAGATGCTGAGCCCAGTGTAGGTAATGTACGCCAGGATTTTGTCGTCGATGGATATGGGGGACATTAGAATGGAAAAAGACATCAGTGCAGCGGTGTGGTTACAGCGGCATTTCACTTTGTTCGTGATATCCAGAATCGTTTCGCATGCGTTCTCATCCCACCTTCTTTTCCTGGAGTGCCAGCCCACACAATGGGCCCTGAATTTTTGAGATTTATTGATCTTCTCAAAGGTGAGCAAGATCTGCTGCAATCTTTCTGGTAATATCACTGAAAGTACCAGACTATTTACTAGCCTGGAAAGACTCCCATTTTGCAAATGGGCTTCTTTGAGAATCGTCCCCAAGGTGGGAAAAGCTATGCTGATGGCTTGCGAGGCATTGGAGGACAGCTTCCACAGTTCATGCCTGGGAATCTCTATCGTTCCCAAGATACTCGCTGTTGCATTGTTCATGTTCAAGGAGAAATTGAAACTTCTCTCTGAGGTATCATGGGAGATGTGAAACCCTTTTGTGTGAATGAAGAGTTCATCCACAGAGCTCTCGGAATCATTGTGGAAGCGGAGATGCCTGGCAAACAGATTCACTGACTGCAGTAAATTCGAGCTGGCATTTTTGTCAGGAATGAAAGTCCAGTTTGAAATGGCTGCTGTGTCCAGGATGTGGTTGGCTACTTTGCTATAGCTCTGCAATGGAGAGAAGTGGATATTATACTGAGGATTTACACACTAGTGTACAGTTGATTTCTAAAATCTAATATTTCTCAAGATCAAATGAGCTGATCTGATTTTACGTATTTCTCTTCAAATTCATTGTTGATTAAAATCTTATACTAGTAAGACTGCAGAGAGAGGGGCAAAAGGAAAAGGATGAAAATAACAGTAAAGAAAATAAAAAGTATCACAAGTAAGTTTGCTGTGCCCAGGGAAGCATTTCCAAACTGCAGTCTACAGGACCTGCGCCCCATCAGATATCAAAGATTGTTCAATGGAGGAGGTTGGGGGTAAGTTCTATGGTATCGTAAGTTTGAAAAATTCTCATACCATAGCCCTATATCTCACATTCTTAGAAAGAATGCCAAAGTTTATTAATACATTAAAAGCTCTAAAATGTCCTGCCATAAAGAAACCTGCTCAACTGCTGAACTTAGTTTAACCCAGCATTTCTACATTCGCCCCCTTTAAAAAATGAAGCCTCTTTTAACCCTTCTCAGAACAGCTGTGTTCCACAGAGGGAAATTTTGCAAAGACTCCAGTAGACACAGTCTTACAGCCATCACCGTGTGATCATTTCTTAAAAATATTGTCAGCACAGAAATACGTCTCGAGACAGTGCTAGCTTTTTAAAAAAAAATGTTCATACACAAGAATGAATCAACATATAAAATTGAAATGAGCTGTCTGCTGTTGTTAGGGTGCTGTGGTTTTCACAGGTTACACCCTGAGAAGCATATTTGAAACCGTTCACATGCAAAACTTTGAAAAACGTGCTTTCAGTTTTTAATGGCTTTAGCAAAGATTACCTTCATTTTCTCTTGGGTGACATTGTCCGACAAATCTGTAGAAATGTTTTTTAATAACTCCACTATAAATGCAATGTTTCCAGATGTGACTTCTGACAATTTCACGGCATTGATGATGCAGGCATAGTCGAGGGGACAGTTCTTGCGGAGTCTTTGAGCGACGTTCTGGAGAGACTCTGGAGCTCGAAAGTCAAGAAAACGCAGAGGAAAGGGTGCCGCTGCTACAGACAGGCGTGAAGCCATGTTGGAGTCCTGCTATTTAAAAAACGTATTGTCTATTAAAAAGTGGTTAAGCATCTAACGCAGCAGACTAAAGGAGCTAAAGTCCAAACAATCCCTGTTGGGAATAGAGAGGCAGGTGGTCCTAAAAGGTGGTTTAGATGCAACAAAGTTTGGGGAAAAGTAGGTGGGGTCACAGTCAGTCAGGAGGTTCCACCAAAAATTCCCACAGATCAGAATACTGACATATTTTCTATTTGCATTTGCTTCCCAGAAGGTGATTCTAACTCAAGTATAGCAACACAGTTTTCTTCAGAGACATGGAGGAACTCTAGAAACAAAGTTGTCTAATTATTTTTAATTACTTTAAAGGAAAATATTTTTATTTTTTAAAGGAAAGATACAGGCAGGAATGAGGGTGAAGAGGCAGGCAGGCAGAAAGATAGAGAAGGAAGAAGCACCTTTACTTATTTTTTATGTAGTTGTTCACCTTGGTTGTTCCCTCCCACCCCAGGACTTGAACCCGGGTCTTTGAGAAGTATGTGGATTGAGCCTCACCGGAGGTGGCAGCCTTAACCACTACTCCACCAGGGCCTGTGCATTTTAATTTTTTTGAAAAAGGGATTATATGAAATTTCAGGGAGCATGGTTTGGGGAGGTTGTTAAGTCAAAAGTAAAATACTAAGGAAATGTAGTTTCAAAAAGTTTAGAGTCACTAATTCGAAGAAGTTATTTGCTCATTTCCTCATACATTGACACAGAATATAATTCCTCAGAATGTGACCCTGGATAAGCTGAGGTAATAATGTACTTCACTTAATTCACTTTTGAATGTCACTAGAGCTGCAAGAATGTTTATGTGATTACCTCTGCTAAGTAACAGAGACTCCATCAGCAATTCTGCTATAAAACCACTGTTAAAATTTTAGGAAATACAGAAGTCAATGTGCTTCTACAGGATTAAAGGGGAAGTAGAAGGAAATAGTTACTATGTAAAAGGATAAAAGATCGGATATTTTAATTTAACTGACTGTGTTGCATTCTTTGGATTTCTATTTCCTCTGAGTCATACATTTCTTCTTTTGGTTGCGTGACTGAAAGTGTTAGAAAAAGGTAAAATAAGTCTGAGTCTAGACACATTTAGGTGACTCGTTAGCACAAGAGGTGTATAAGAGCTAATAGTTAACCTTTCGGTATTTACCACTGTAGTAATGAATCGTAGATCCTTTTTTGAGAAAAGATTCTGAGAGGAAGAAACAGAATGGGGAAAGCAGGGTGCACTCAAAAGCAGGGGTAAGGAAGGGAAGAGAAGAGGCAGATTTAACCCAGAGTCTCAATTTTCGTAAACTCAGACCTGAAGCTTACAGCGCGTGCATACACAAATGCATCACCTTAAAGAGTGTTTCCACTGAAAGGCTTGTACATGTTTCAGTCGATTTTTGCCACTTGCTTTGATTACAGGTAAATCCTATCTCTCCACGGAAGTGTTGAGCACAGGGCTGGCTACAGGTGGAGGAAGTGGTGCAAACTCCATGGCATGTCTCTGAAAAAAGAGAGAGAGGGAGAAGGAGGGGGAGGGGGAAAGGGAAGGAGAGAGAGGGAGAAGGAGAGAAGAGAGGGGGAGAGAGAGAGAGAGGGAGATGGAGGGGGAGAGAGAGGGAGTGAGGGGCAGAGAGAGAGAGAGTGATATTAGAGAAACCTAATTAGCATTTCCACACTCCAGCAGGGGCATCTACTTCATTCTGGGAGTTGCTTCCCAGAGGAGGCGACACTGAACTGGGCACTCAGCAGCATGAAAGGCGTGCCAGACAGATTGCGAAGCTGATGTCCAGGCAGAATGAACAGCATGTGAACAAGAGGGATCACAGGTCCTTCAGTGAGACTAGTTCAAGATCTGAGGGCAGAGTAGTGAAAGATGAGAATGGGGAGGAAAGCAGTGGTCAAGTCTTGAAGGATCGTGAAAGTTTCTCGAAAGAAAGAGTGAATTTGTTTCTGAATGATAATAATAACAGAGAGCAGAAGTTGATAAAGGACCAGATTGAGAGATGCCAGCTAAAACACAGATGGCCCAGCTCAATATTCATTTTATTTTCAGATACAGTCGATTCTTATTTTTTGCACTAGCTTTGGTCTATGACGTCATCACCCCAAATACTGACTTATTAGCAGCATCACTCCTAGGGGAAATACACGGTTAGGTTCTTGCAAGCTTCTGCTCAGAACAGTTTCATCCACAGATCAGCATATGTTTATATGTGTTTCTGTTTTAAGACACCTTATTGAGTCTATTTTGTTGATTCATTAACAATGAATTCGCAGCCAATAGCACTGTAACTAACTTGCTCCAGTGCACACAAAAAGCTCATCTAAACCTTCTCTCGAAGGTACATCCCAGCACCAGAGAAAAAATACTTCAGCACTATACATGGCAGCCATTTTAAACAGCAAAATCACTGACAGAAAAGCACAACATACAAGACACTACAAAGTCACAGAAAGGATATTTGTTTATATTAGGATAGCTGGAACAAGAAGGCATAGTCCCACCTGGTCAGCCTCAGCTGGCAATGTACACCTTGGCTGAGCTGATTATTTTGTTTTTGTCTTTGTTTTTTTCTGTTCTGTGCATGACTTTGAATGCTGGAGAAAGCACTGAGTATTGATTTGGAGACTGTAAATAAACTTTCATGAGTAGAAAACTTTACAAATGCAGAATCCATAAATGATAAGGCACAACTCCAAATATTCAAATAAAAAATATTTTTTAGTGTATGTATGGCCTTTGCAAAATTAGTCACCTTTAATCTTAAATTTAAATTTAACCAGGCATTCTGTATCTTTATTTGCTTAATATGACAACCCCAGCCAGAAAGTAAATATTTTCAGCTTTGCGGGCCATATGATATTTACTGCAACTATTCAACTCTCCTTTTATAGCATGAAAGCAGTTTAAGACAGTAAGTCAATGAATGGGCACAGCTATGTGCCAATAAAGCTTTGTTTACAGAAACTAGTGGTGGACCTAACTGATACTATAGCTAGAATGAATTGACTTGAGGCAGAAACTAAGAATGAAGCTACTAAAGTATTCCTAGAAAGAATTGCCTTAAGATAGTGGCAGTAGGACGGAAGTGGATGATGCCGAGAGCTACTAAGTTGTTGAAATCAATAAGATGAGGTGACTAATGGTTATGAGTCCTAACATGTACCCATATTGATGGGTTGGACAGCTCTGTGAGCAATTCTACTCACAGAGAAAGGAAACAAGTGGGCTTGCATCTTTCTTTGACAAGTGCATCTACTTTGGCAAGTTATTTAAGCGGAGTGTTTCTTAGTTTCTTTATCTATGGAGTTTGCAGCTGGAACCACAGTGCTGTTACAAATATTGTACGTGACAGTCTCTTATACAGCACTTAGATCGGTGTGGTCATAAATGATCCATAAATGTTTGCTACGTTCTCTTCTCTTTCCTTTCTCAATTCCACGTTTATGAAGAGATGTGTTTGTGCCAAAAAAGAGACTGCATTTGGCCATGACTACGCAATGACTAGCAGTTATTCCTGTGAAAGACTAGTTGTTATTATTTAGCCATGACTAGTAGTTATTCCTGTTATCGAATGAGAGTTATATGAATTTACCATCTTACTGTTAATAATTACCTCCATACTAAAGCTCTCATTTCTTGAGAGTAACAATCTCACCCATGGATACCTATTGTTCATCTTCCATAGATTGTTCAGTACAAAATTAGCATAGATTTAAGCACCAAAAAATATATTTGAATGAAAGAATGAAAGAATCTAATCCTCCTCCCTCTTCTGCCTCTTGTTAGCTCATTAGTGCAAAATGATTTCATTTATGAGTTTTAAAATGAACACTTGTCTAATATTCCAGAACACATGTCAATATTTACCAACTTGTTGCAATGACTATGCTGTAGATAATGGCACATTTATAAGAAAGTCTATCAATACTTGTAAACATTGAGAACTTCATAGAGATTGTTATTCTGTTTGAAAGCTTGTGGTCCAGGAACACGCTGGCTACATCAAAGCTCTTTCTTCTGCCCAGTCTCCAAATGAAAGAAGACTCTTATATGGCCACATACCTTGTATCTTCCCAGTTATGGGTTTTTTGTCATGTCTGTGAAGTTTATCTCCATCCTGCAAAACATAAATTACCAAAAGTTCTCTTTATTATGGGATTCTTTTCTCTTGTTTCAACCTAGAAGCTCCATGTGGATATGAAGAGAAGATGTGTTCAGGACTAGGAAGAAAACTGCAGAAGGTTCATCCAGGAACTTTCTGGAGGAAACATGGATGTGGTAATGGGCAGAGAACACATTGCCTTCTGATGGAAGCCGGAGCCTTCACAATGATGCTTGGTCTTTTATAGTTAAGAGAGAGGGTTAGGTACATCTTCTGGAAACTTGGCAAAACATAGAATGACTGGACTGTGCTATAGCACTAAACTATTCTCTGCCTGCATTAACTTTAACTATGAAATGGAGCTAATAAGATCCATGAGACCTATATCCCCAGAGACGATCATAAACTCGTTTAAAGACGTAAAGGACTGAGAACACCACCTAAAATAATTTTTAAACTCTACGTTATAGATGATGAAATTAAGACTCAGAAGTGAAGCAATGTGCACAACTCACTAGAAGCAAAGTTAAGGTCTGAACCTAAATTGCTGGTATGTAGGGTTAGCACCTCTTCTCAGCAGCTGCCTGTCTGCTTTTGCTGTGGCTTACAAAGTGATTTTTCTACCATACTGTTGTGTCCTGTTGGACCATGCAACTATACGGTTAAAAATCCCAACTCTGAACTCTCCTTTGTTCCCTTCTTAAGAAAACTATGATCATCCAGGGTAAAATCATAGTCATTTGAGTTTTTTTCTTGCCAGCCTTGGCCCCAGGTCTCAAACCCAGGTCCATGGCTTTCATAACCTGTTTTTAACCACTCGAACCACAGAGGAGAAGACTTTTCTTTTAAATGATGTTGTTTATCATACATCCTAGCCATCTAGGAGAGCTGATAGATGTCTCATGGAACCACATATGAATAAATCAAACTTACTTTTATGTGGATCTTGGATCTACAGTAAGAACATTCTGTGACCAAAAATAGCACTAAACAGCGTATCATAGTTGCCTGAGACTTCATTTTCACACATCAAGATCTTCACCTGCAATAAAGAGCAATGGCAGATCCCGTGAGGGCGACACACAACACAATTCTTATCAGACCACCCAACCACTTAGTGGGTCCTCTGAACTATTCATACAGTCTTAGTGACTGATCAAGCCAGCTAATATATAGAAAAGGAAAGACTTTCTATCAACTTTAACCTTTCAACAAATGGAAGATGAGAATGATGGAAGCACCAAGAAATATGTATGTTCAACAAAGCATCACTTGTTAGCGAATCCACAGTTTCCTTAATAATAACATTTATCAAATCTTCTATTTGCCAATCACTATTCTAAGAATGTTCTGCATTAACTAATATAATCATAGGCTAAAAGGTACTACTGCTTTCTTCATTTTGTCAGTGGGTAACAAAGGCACAAAGAGATGAGCAACTATGAGCCAAGGTCATTCAGATAAAACGTGGTGGAGCCCAGCAGTCTACATAGATGATTTACCTAGAGAGTCATTTTTAATCTCTAAGACAGTTTCTCATCAATGGCACTATTTACATTTTGGGTTAGATAATTCTTTGTTGTTGGAGGGTTGTGAATTGCAGATTGTTTAGTAGTATTCCTGGCCTATAGTCACTCAATGCCAGGAAGCAATTCCCTTCCCAATTCTGACAACCACAAATCTGCAGACATTGTTAAATGTGCCCTGGAGGAGAACATTGCCCCCAAGTAAGGATCACTGTCCTACAGTGTTAAAGTGAAGTGAATATACTTTATTGTCTGCTACTGGAGCAAGCACTGTGTCTCCTTCTTATTGATGGATAAACAACAGAGAATGTAGAGGCGCTAGAAGATAGCTACTCTTTCATCATAACTCTGTTTACTTTTTTCTTGATAATTTCACCTTTCAAAAACAAGTCTCCAAGAAAGTGTCTTTTTAACAGTTAAAATTAATCAAGCCACCATGATCATCCTCAAAACATAGTGACAAGTAAGGTCCTTTATGACTAAGACATTTCCTTAGAATGATTTTCCTGGAAATGCAGATGCAACAAAATGAAAATATCATGGATTTTAGTACCAGCAAGAGCTAAGCTGTAATCTTATCTCTGCTGAGAACAGTTTGAGTGTGGCTTCTTTTGTAAAATGTACAATTTGTTTTACCAACCATTATTTATGAAATGCTTCCTATTTGCCAAGAACTGTACCAGATGTGAAGGGTATAGAAAAATAAGATACTTTCCTTTCCATGAAGGGTGACCAGTAGGTAACACAAACTAGTCCACCCTGTAGTGAAAAGAAAGATCATCCATGAATTGCACCTAAAAGGCAGGGCCAGGCAAAACTTGGGTTCTCTGCAAACAGAAATTCCCTTGTACTCTACCAGATGGAAGCTAACTCTGATCCATCTAGGCTCATGAGGCATTGCATGGTTAGAGAACAGACAGAACTCCCTGTTCTGGGATCAAACTCTCCTAAGAGGAGACGAGACTAAGACTTTCACGACTTCAGTGAGGCTTCGGTTGAGCTGACAAGCTACAAGCCCTTACAGAGAGGCTTAAGTTCCTAACCACTGAACAGGGAGAATGTCTTTTGATATCGACCATCACCTAGTAGAGCAAGTATGAGCAGGGAATGAAATATGGCAGGATGGCAAACAAAGTGTGGTAATGGATTTGCGTAGGTGTCAGGATATGTGTGTAAAATTCATCCTCATACAATGTGAGTAGAAAGAAATTCTCATGTGTGCAGCAAACAGTTGGGCGTGTACACTTCACAACATTAATAATGCTTATGATAGATTTTTAACTGATCATCATTTAAGGAAGTGCCGGAAGAACCTATGTAAGTTGTCTTAAAAGTATTCATATGTTTCACATATACACCTATGGCTTCCAAAAAGTTTTTGTCATGACCATTAAAACGCTCTTATGCTGCGACTCAAGTCTGTACAAACATATGTATGTATATAGGTCTGCAAGTATAAAACTAAAGAAATACATAATTGTTTTATGACTTAACTTTTATGTAAAAAATACTCATCCTTCCTATTTACAACAACAATACTCTGCTACAGTCATGATTTTTATGTTGTATTCCACTCTATTTCACCTGACATTCTCTCAAAAATTGGTTGCCGCCCACTAGATTAAATTCACAAAACTAAATTGAATTCGCAACATTCTAATGGATTGTAACTTGCAATTTGAAAAACAGAAAGACAGACTGTAAGATTCAATTTCATTATTGAGTTGAGAACTGTTCACTTCTTTCACTGAAGTGGTCACTTTGATCCTTTCTCTTGACTGTTTCTCAAAATTCTATTGAACTCTCCTTCCCCAGCTACGTGTGTCAAGAAGAACTGATATGTGTGTTCAGGACCAAATAATAGGACTGATGCTGAGGGTTAATGCAATTCTCCTTTACCTGGATAAGAAAGTTTGAATTGCACATTAAATAGGCAAAGTTAACCAAAGGAAGGCTTTTATAAATAATAGCAAGTCTTCAAGGGAAGAGTCATTTTTACTGTGTATAATTTTCAATATAGGAACTTTGCTTACAGCTAATCTTGATACAAGAAATTTAGTTATTTGTCATTATGATGTGATACGATGTGCTTGAGACAGTTCAAAAACATCATCCTGATCAGTGCTCCAGCCTCCAAGTCCATAGCTCCTCTAAGGTTCTGGGAGTAAAGGGATCTAACAGCCATGCATTTTCTGTAGATGGTTCTAAGCTCTTTATGGAATTTTATGAAATAATTGTGTATTTTGCTTATTCATATACACTAAGGAAAATTTAACTAGCAGAAAATCTTCATATAATATGAAATCATAAGCATGATCACAAGAAAAACAAACTGTAAACTGAACACAATTGACTGTTTCAAGATCTCTGGTTAATTAACTTGCTACTTGATCATTCATGTCATTATAATCTGGACTATGTAGCCCACGAACCAAGTGGTTTGATAATTACATGGCACAGCTCCTCCAGTTACTACAAATGGAGGGGTGTATAATGATGCTACCCAAGAGGAGTCATGAGTTCTTATTTTTCTCAGTTTAATTGGTGAGGATGGGTTAGCTGGACATGTGTTTTCAAGAAAGACCCATTGGGTGTGTCTCTTCTCACTAGAAAGATTTGAATTGAATACCTTATATCAGAATTCAGGTGTTAGTTGAGTCAAAAACCAGAGTGCTCTGCAGAGCAGATGATGAGCAGAAGGAATGTGTTCTGAGACTGGGGAATTCAGAAATGCTTAAAAGCATTGTCAGCATAATTCCTAGTCAGTGGTTGATATGCTATAGATCAAAATGAAGTATGCTTCTTGGATTTATTATTGGTAAAGACTCAATAACAAAAATGAACTTTGAGTTTTGCCTAATTCCAAACTGAAAGATTTCTGTAAATGTAAAGGACCTCTTCAACACCTAACACAATGTTTACATGTAGTAAGTTATCTCTTGAAAAAGTGAAGAAGAGAAAAGAACAAGATCACAGAATGTAAACAATACATTAACTATGACAAGAAGAATGTGCATTGTCCTGGAGAACATCAGCCAAACACCAATCATACTGAAAGTTAAGCTGTGAACTTCACCAAGGTTAACTCACCTGGGAGAAGAGTCTACTAGTTTCTAGTGAAGAATGACAGGCATCAATGTCATGTCCTATCTTACGTGGAAAATCCAGACTCATTCTATGCATGATATTTACCAATCACTAGTCTAAGCATTTTCTTTGCATAAGCTCATTTAATCATGCCTAAATTATCTTCATGCTGTTTATTAACTTTCTGGTTCAACAGTGTGTTGTTTATAAACAAAATTATATGTCTTCATAAAATCCTTGGTTTAGTAAACCCCTTGGGTATGGTGGCAAAAAAACACCTTGGTGGGAAGAACTGTCACTGACTCTAGAAGTCAACATCCTTGTACTAGTAGAGAAAAATAAAAACAATAACCAGTAATACTGACAGGATCATGCTGTAATGATGCATTATTATTCACCTGCTAACTGACAATAGTCAGCAAACACCAAAAGTTAAAGAAGGATGGTTGATAAACTTAACACGGAAGGAATTTTGTATCCATTGACTTAAATGTTCTATAAATTCAGGAAATTCTGCCTGCTTTCCTCTTTGTGGGCAAACAATAGAATTGATGTCGATTGTAGCTGGTCAACGCATAGTATGCAGAAGTGGGTTTCTGTGGGCAAACGGTAGAATTGATCTGGAGTGTATTTGGTCAGGGCATAGCGTGCTAAAGTGGATTTCTGTGGAACACTGGTCTCGTTAAAGACTAAGGGTTCCAGAGTCAGATGGTTTGGGAAGTAAAGTGATACCATCATCACCACCCTCTCACAAACACAGGCATAGCAGAGGGTCTGAGAATTCTTGCAATAAAAAGCCTGCTTTTTCCAGGTTTTACCAATTTTACTTGACCATCAGAAGTGCTTTGGGGGAATTTTGTATTTGTCAGGCACCTGCCACAGGCAATCCTGTGCTGACACCATCTTAGGAATACAAGTCGCTCACACAGTGACCAAGCAGCCCATCAGACAGCACCTGTTCTGGCCTTAGTGAATCCGGAAGGAAGGAGGCTAATCCATGAGACTAGTCAGAATTATCCTGAAGCAGGTGCTTGTGGTGGAGAGGCACAGAGATGGAAATCAGGAGACTGGGATGACCATAAGTGAGGGGAAGGCAAAAATGAAGAATGAGAAAGGGTAAGGGATAAACAAGAGGACAAAGAACTCTGGTCTGATGCACTGCATGGTAATTAGGTAAATAATTATCTCATGTTTATAAAGAAACTCCCTCTAGTTTCTCTACTAGTCACTCAATAAAGTAATTTCCACATCTTGTTCCCAAAGTGTCTGAAAGAGGACTTATTTCAGAGAGAAAAGCCATAAACACACTGGAATAACAGCTTTGGGGGAACTAGAAAAGTGCTCCCAAAATCCTCTTTCTGATTTCCACAGCCCTCTTTCCTCGTGCATACTTTTTAAAAAAAAACATGCACTCTTCACCTTTATTTTCCATGTGATAACAACAATTTAAGCCCTCTAAATTCAGGCTCCCTGCTCTGTGGATAGAGAGGTGGGGGGACCGGGAGAGGAGAGGGAGAGAAAATCACATAAAATGTGTTCATTTCTGCCTCTTAAAGGAAATTGTAATATACCTCCAGAAGGAATATGACTCAGGATCTGCCTCCTCAGGTAACTCACAGCAATGACTATCTGCCAACCACTGCCTGCAGCTCTAAGTCCTAATGACAAGAAGTCAACAGAGAACAAGATTTAGTGCTCTTAGTACAGAGCCTGAGGGAAATTAGACTGGAGCTAGTAGAACAGATCAAAAAAAAAAAAAAAAAAAAAGGTCAGGTTGTCATTTCAAGAAGGGAAGTTTCACAGAGAAAAGTTTCTCTGTCCCTGGCACCCGAAAGAGCACGAGGTACATCATGGAAAATAAGTATTTGTGGATAAATGAATGAATGAGTAAATGATCCCTGCAGAGAATGATGTCCTCTGCTGCTGTGTTTAAAATTACAAGGCACTTTTTCTATCTTAGAGGGGCAGAAGAACATATCTGCAACTGTAGATAATTTTGGAAACTGGTGATTTAATTAGAAATACTTCCAACCTACTGTGAACCTCCTTTTCATTGGAACCATATGTGCAAAAGGATTAATAGTTTCCATCGAGTTTCAGCAAGAAATGTCATGTGAGATTGCGAGATTAGTGGCTCCTGCCATGGGCATGAGAGGGTCCCCTGGCACCTTCTCCACACACTCTCCACAAAGTCAGACCTCATCAAACACGGTTTCCCAGGACAGAGCCAGAAAACCCTGGCTGGTCTGAAACACCAGCTCTGATGTGTCCCATCTTCCATGTATCTCAAGTTGAGTTGCTGAATAGTTGTAATTCAAAAATACATTTAATGTGTTTGGGTCCTGTCCAAGCTAGATGAAACTGTAAGAGGTGACTCAGGCAGACAGAATCTCCCCGCCTGTCTCAACGTGCTGAGCAGAGGGCTGGCATCAGGATTCTCAAAGAAAATAACAAAGAGCTGCAACCTGGGAACTAGAACTGCGTGAGGAAGGGAAGAAGGCTTAAAAGCTGTGATCTTGCAGAACTCTTCATGCAAAAAATTAAGGTGAGCTGGAAGAGAACGTCTGTAAAGTTAGTGGACACTTTCCTGAAGTGTTCCTCTGCAGGGAGCTTCCCCCCACGGCAAGAGGGAGGGCCTGTTCTCCCGTTTGCTCACCATGGAGGTGCACTTCATGCTCCCTGTCCAACCCCACTGATGGGAAGGTTAACTGGAGGGTGAGGATCTTAGAGTTAGGTGACCACAGTTGGAAGGGGGCGTGGTTGGGTGATCGTGTGCTTGTTTTCTTCTCCTCAGTCCAATCTCCTCAATGTGTGTTCCATCCACCACACTGGTGTAATCAGAGCTCTGAGTATGTAGTCAGGGGTCTAAACAAGTTGTGTGTTTCTTGACCTGAAAAATAGAATGTGCTCCATCACTCTTATCCGTTCTCCCTTGCCAAGGATTAGTTGCTTCACAAGAATTAGCTGTTTCATGGGACGGAGGTGGGGGGACAGAAAAGATCTCTTAGAATCAGAACCATCTGCTCCTCAGCTCTTTCAGATGTTGTTCAGCCAGTCTTCTTATAGATCAGAACCGTTTCTGAGAACTGCAGTCTGGATTCAAACTGATAAGTTTAAGAATCACATAATTTCAGAGTTGGAAGTCATTAAGCATCTCACCAACTATCTTGAAACTTATTTGAATTTCAAGAGACTGATTTAACAGGTAATTGCTCTGCTAAAGAGAAGTGGAGAAAGCTCGCTAAAGACACATAAAAAAAAAAAATCACTATTTTCCTCACTGTATAAGGAATATAGGCCAGCAAATGACATATTATGTGGACATTCAAAACCTTTGCAAAAAGATTTCAATAATTACTGGAGGAAATGTTTCCTTTTAAATTCATAAAGCATCATCAGCATTGTAAGCCCTACTAAAAGAAGAAACTACTCAAGGATGCTCTAGAAACAATATCTAGCTTTAAATTTAGTCTCAAGGAAGGGAACTGAAATCTCATTTGCTCACCCAATTGATCCAGCAAAGGGACAATGGAAAACAGAGTCTAATTGCCTGACAAGGTATTTTGCATTTTCATTTAGAACCTGACAAATGACTTCTTGAAAAAACACATGTAAAAGAGACTTAGGAAATATTCCAACTTGAGCTAGCTAATTTCTAAATAAAGTTAGGAAGGGTTCCTGCAGAATCAAGCTTTCCAGAAAATACCATCATAAATCATACGATTTCCCTCTTCTGGACTATTTGCAAAAAATATTCTTTCTTCTGTAGGAAAGAGATGTTGGCATAGTACGTGTACTCACAGCATCCAGAAGATCTCGCCGCCCAGCGGTGGAGAATCATCCAGCAGGAATGTCGGTGCGGAGCCTCCCACCATGGTGCCCCACCATCACGCGTGCCTCCCCAGGGACCCCCCCTCAGTGGCTACAATTCCTCTTTTTTGAAAGGGTGGTCCAGGAGGGCCCTGTGCAAGCCAACTGCCTGTTGTGAGAGGCCAGTCTGAGAACTGTTCCAAGGCTTGTGCAAGTCTATGATTCACTCCACAATGGGTCTGTCAAGCACGCCTAAGAGAAATTACAGGTTTCTCTTGTCTGAAGCAAATCCATTAATATGAGTCACTTGTTTGTCCTTTAATTCTCTATCTCAGATGATCACATGAGTAGATGTTGCATCTACTTACACTGATGTAATTAGAACACGGGTGATACAATGTCAGGTCATGCCATGGTTGTTGATAACTTTAAACGTCGATCACATTTTTCCCCACACTTACGTTTAACGTGGAAAACATTGACTAGGAATTGATCAGTAAACTGTGTTCCACGTCCTACCTTGACACCAAAGAGATTTTTTTTATTTTTCAATGACTGGGCCAAGGAAAACTTATTGAGCCTCTCAGTTAGGTCAAGGCCACAGGAAATTCAGACCTAGAAGGCACAGTCTCTACTTGTGGGAAACTTCACATAATCTGACTCTAAACATGGCAGCCAATTTGAATTGTCCTCCTCACCACCCAAATAGTTGCCACACATCAATTCTAGTATCTTCTATTTGCATACCTTCCTGGCCACCAAATCGAATGCAAATCTCTACTTCAATATTATCAGAGAAAATGTGAGAATAAGGTGAAATAACAGGCAGTTTTGTGAGATCTTTTATGTTGATATGCATCAACAAAGGAATGTTTGTGGAAATAGGTCAGTTCTATTTAGGTCACCAGTCAAGTTCTCAGTCATTTAGGAATGAGAAAAGCCAGTATTATCAAACTTTTGGTTGTATAATCAAAGTTACTTTATCGAACATATTCTTAGAGCAAGTTGCCCTGCTGTGTACTTGAGGCATACAAAAGTGAGTAAAGGGTGAATAAGAAAAGTGAGTAATCTTGTCCCTAGTTCAAAGATTTAAAAGCTTATCTGGGAAAGAAAATACATGCATACAAAGACTAAAATTCAAACAAACAATATGACACAATATGACAAAAGTCAAACAAATAATATAAAGTGAATGGCACCTATTGTATATATTATATCAGGTGAGGAGAAGCAGTACTTCTAATTGAAATAATCAAGGAAGACTTCAAAGAGAAGATAAAATGTGCACGAGAGATTGGACACAGTGTGCCCTGAATAGTCTGGTGACATATACTCTTTCCAGGGCAGGGAACTATGTATCACGACCACAGTAACACTGAATGAAAGAATCCTTCAATACTCAGTGGATTTTGTTGGCTGATAGCCCTGATGGTGAACAGTTTGGATCAAATGTTTAGTTCTTTTATTTAGAAGTCAATGAACTGAGGATGTAGACAAAAGGGAAACTTAGTGCACTGTTAATGGGAACGTAAATTGATGCAGCCACTATGGAATATAGCATGGAGGTTCCTCAAGAAATTAAAAATAGAAACCTTACAGATCTAGTAAGTCCACTTCTGGATATTTATCCAAATAAAATAAAAATATTAAGTCAATATATGAATGGATAAAAAAAGTATGGTGTATAGTTCCCAATGGAATAGTATACAGCTATAGAAAAGAAAGAAATCCTACCATTTGTAACAACATGGATGGACCATGAGGATATTATGATAAACAAAATAAGTCAAACAGAGAATGACAAACACCAAATGCTCTTACTTAGATGTGTAATTTTTTTAAAAAGATATAAAGAGAAAAATACCAGGCTTATAGAATATAGATTCCCAAGATGGGAATCAGGAATGGGCAGTTGGGTTAAAGATGTCAAAAGGTACAAACTTCCAATTACAAAACAAGTTATGGGGATGTAATGTACAGCATTGTGTTGATAGTGCTGTAATTTGCATTTGAAAGTTTTAATAGCTCTGAAAATTCCTCATCAGAAGAAAACAATTTTGTAACTATGTATAGGGATGATATTAACTAGATTTATTGTGGTGACAATTTCAAAATATCATTTTGAATTTGATAAATATCAAATCATCATGATGTATACCTGAAATTAATGTTTTATGTCAATATATACCTCAATAAAAATAAAAACCCAATAAAAAATAAAATCACTTATTACCATGACAACATCTACATCCAAACTCATGTAAAACACCATGCTTGTGTGTTTAATTATGTTTGTGTGTGTGTGTCTGTATGTACTTGAGTTCACAGATATCTAATAAAAACAGCTAACATTTTAATGACCAATTATTATTTGCTAAGTAATGTCCTAAGTATTTTACCTACATTTATTCATTTAGTCTTTATAACAGCCCTATGAGGTAGGCTCTACTATCCTCAATTTATAGACAAGAAAACCGAATTTCAAGAAATTGAAATAACCATTCCAAGGATTATTAGTATTAAATGTTTTATCTATGAATTTCTTTTAGACACTGCTAGCACCAATTTCTTCTTGAGTCACCTTATCAACTTACTTCCTTAGTGGAGTATGAGTAGGACATTGATATATCTTTCTCCTGTGTTAACTGAGGTAATGCAGTCCAGTGGTATAGATCTCAGAATAGAAAAGACGAGGTTGCGGGCTGCAAGAGAGAGGATCTAGCTTCTCAAGGGGGCATCCCAACAATTCTTCAGTTTCTCTGTTACCATCCAATGGCCTCTCTTGGTTAATCATAAGCGCAAGGTAGGTTGTTTATCCTGTCTTAGGGAGTGAGTATACCTGAATAGGGTGTACTTTCATACTAGAAGTGATCAATCAACAGAGATGCAAAGCTACTCAATATCTCTCAAAAGCATCAGTGCTCAGAGCTCCCATCTATAAAACAATGCACCTAAATTCAGTCTTTTCTAATATTTTTCCAGATTCATAATCCTTAACTCTTTAATTTCAAGAGATTCCATCCTTACTTCAATATAGTGACTCTGGGTAGGTGGCATTTCTTAATACTTAAACCTCTGCCTTGAAAAAGCCCATGGTTGTGTCTTTCCCACTCTCTTCCTTTGAAGAGACTCTAGAGATATACTGGGAAATGTCAAATCAACACCGCTTTCTGATGTCATTTGAGAAGGATGAAATTGTTGTCCCAGGATAAGGAATGCTACTTAAAAGATGACTCATTCTCCAGGTTGGTATATTTTTCTAACTTCTGATTGGCTCTATGCTGTTTCAGAGGAAGTTTTTGTAGGGGAAAAAAAGGGAGGAAGAGACAGAAATAGACACCACTCATAGCCAGTGTTAAGTCTCATTTTCCTATTTGTAATGCAACATCATGAATACCGGCTTGCTCGTAGGTCTAACAAGGACCCACCCCTGACCACTTTTCCTTTATCCAATGTTTTTTTTTTTTTTTTTCCCTGCTGCATCTGCTTATGTGCTTACTTTATAAAGTAAAGCTTATTCTTTCCTTCTTTTTTCTCTCTCTAGAAGAGTTACTTCCTACAGCACTGTTCTCCTATCAGGTGGCACCTGTTTTGAATGCTGAATTTGTTTACCTACAAAGTTAAGGAAATGAGCACATCTCAACTTGAAATATGATATTTCCCCTACCATATCACAGGTTTAAAAAAAAAAAAAAAACACACATTGTTGGTGAGGGTTAATATTATGTTGTGAGAGTAGACAGTTACTTGGTGGCTCCATGGCTTGAAAGTCCAGGGCTGGCAGTCAGCAGACTTGGGTTTCTCCCTTTGGCTCAAGTCTTGATTAGCTGTGACCCATCACTGCAGCCTCAGTCTTCTTGACTTATTTTAAGCATCTTTCTGGTTCCAAAGCTCTATACTCTTCACTTGATTTATAGTCAAAGAAATTGTATTGAAGTCCAAGCCAGGTTGTCATGCAATCTATTTAAATTCGAAGGGTTGGGATTTGCTAGCAGTTGGAATCTTTTTGTGAAAAGAGCCAGCGATGACCTACTTAAGAGTTAGCCCAACTGTTGGACACCTCCCTCAGCAACCCAAAGAATCCAGTCAGGTGGCATCTCAGGCTACTCCTGCCCAGGGGAGCCACGGCTCCTGTCCTGATGTAAAGGGATCCAGCAGCATGGAGCAGAGGGCCCAGCAAGACCAATGTCCTGCCACTCACTTGCGATGCACAGCATGTACATGAATACATACATACATACATAATGTGTGTGTGTGTGTTAATCAGTGCTGGGAGAGAAACTTGAGCAGCAGTGAACTTGAGCTCAAACAGAGGGCCTTGATCCTTTCAACACTTCAGGCTTCATTAGCACCACAGTGTGGGAGGCTTTCTTCATATTCCCCAGAGGCAAGAAGACAAGCATAAGCACATTTTTTCTGGGAGTCTGCCATTCCTGGAATGCATGACCTTGTCAAAAAAAAAAAAAAAAAAAAAAAAAAAAAATCACAGCTTTAATGTTTAAGAGGCAAATCCCAGAGGCCTCACAACAACTGCCTTTCAAGCTCAGGCTTTCTTGAACAATAAGCCCCTTTGGGGAGAGTCCCCATGGCAAACAGAAAGTCTCTTCCCTTTAAGTCACTTTGGAATCCAGGGAAGAGCGTTGTCCTATTGCTGCAAATACTGACTTACAAAACTTGTCCTTCTCTAAGCTGGATGTTTCCTTTCCTCTTGGAAAATACCTGTTCATGGTACAAGGCTCTGAGTGTCAGCCACAGAGACGGCTGGAGTTCGCATGTATTGGGTTCTTTATACATTGGAGTGCCTCCCTCTGCACCTCGGTTTCCGTCTTTGTCACTGGGTACGTGTCTCTGGGTGAGTCTCAGTATCCGTGTGGGGCTCTCTCTGTAGCCTTTAGCTTCTCTGATTCCTCTCTCACTGTAAATGTGAGTGCATGTAAGTGTCTTCCTCTCCCTGTCTGGTCTTCTTTCTCTAGATGTAGAGAGATATGGAGGCAGGTACTGGAAGACGAGTCTGTACATGTTGCTGTATCTGGGTGACTCTCTTCCAATCTTGAGTCACCATTCCCCTTTGTCTCTGTATTTCTCTTTGCTGCCAAGATTCCTTCTCTGTTTCTGTGTTGGTTTCACTGACATTACCTCAGTTGTAAGTACATTACTACATCACCCCTGAGGACTCTCACAGTTACTGTTTATCATAATTCCTTGAACTTTTAGCACTAGGGAAAAGAGAGTGCCCATGATGGGAAATCTGGGAACACTGTCCTTATCACATAGGATGTCCTGAGGTTGGAGATCTAGGGAGGAGATTATTTTATAAGGATAACAAAAATTTAGCTTAGGAATTATAAATGTGAATGTATCTCTAACCATAACTAGGGGAGCATAAACTTTAGAAGGAGAACCCTTTCAATCAAGGAAAAAGTATTCTAATTAAAATGAATCAAATTTGGTTTTTAAAAGAAATGGCATATATATGGGAACCCCCTCATTCGCACTCACCTCCCAAGTTAAGGAATAGCTGGTTGTTTTAGCTTGTCTCTTTGGTGGGATGACGAGAAAAGTCAGAAGAAAAGTTCTGTTGAAGACAAAAGTAAAGTTGTCATTATCATTATCATTATCATTATTGGTCCATTTTCAGGCTGACCATATTTCCTTGAGACAAAATGGGATATTAGGATGGGAAGAACAGGACAGGATTATGGGCTAGCAACTAAGGGAAGAGGAGAAGGCAGAACAATGCAAGAAGAAGCAGAGCAGCCAGGTCAGCAATAAGCAAGTACTGTGAATGCTATGTGGTCAAGTGGGACTTATAAAAGGTCAGGACCAGTATGAGGAATTTTGATAATTTAGACAGAAACCAAATCTGGCACCCCTATAAGCCCTGTTCTAAATGTCCTACCTAAAACATATGCTGCTTTAACCACCCCAGTGTCAGAATTGCCCAATAATCCCCACAGTGCCAGAGACAAGTCCCATAGCACTTACTTGTGGCTAGATCACCCTGTGCTGTTCTGCTCCTTTGAAGAAACAGGCACATGGGATCCGGGGGATTCTCTTCCCATGTCTCCTATTTCCTCATGGGGGCAAGAACCCATAAGGGCTGTCTTTAACATGGGCCCAAAGCAGCAGCTCTTTTTGGGACCCCCTCAACAGACTGGCCCGGGAAAACTCAACTGCCCCTTTTGCCCCTCAGTAAAAATGGCCCTGGTTTACTAAAAATGGGATAAAATTGGTATCTATATTCAAATGATGGGACAGTTTGGAAATATGAAAAAAAAAATACAGCAAGTATGGTCAGCCTTTCCATTTCTAACTATCAAAATTATTCAAAACAAACAGAGATTTGCAAGCCTGAGCAATTTACTTTATCCTTGCCTTTATATTAGAACCACTAACAACATGGTATGAGAGAGCCTCCTCCTCCCTGACCCAGTCTGGATCCCTGTTGTGGACGAGCCTCTGCTTTGGAAAGGAGACAGGAGAAGACAGGGGGTGACATGAGGGTGAAATCAACAATGGAGTGGCCGCCAGCCCTCACATAGCTCCTTCTCATTGGCAAGTTGAAATCCTCAGCATTATAGTTATCCCTGGAATACACTCAAGTCTAAAACATCTTTATGTTTTAGGTATGTGTTGGATATTACATTAACTCCTTGGTAAAATTATTATCACATGAACTTAGACAAATTCATTACATCTGATATCAAATTAACACAGATAAGCATATATGTTAATGTGGGGTTTGGGAGCTGGCACTGACATTCCCCAGGCAGATATCGCTAGGGAACAGAGTTAAATCTGGTCTGTGGCACATTGCTGCATAAGGATCAGAGGTCCGCAGAGCTGGAGAGGGCAGAAGGTAAGCCTGCTTCCTCTGAGTCAGGATGATAAAATCCACTTGCAAAGGCCTCAAGTTAGTGGGAAGAATGAAGGAAAGATGGAAGGATATTCCCACCCCCTCCCCACAGCAGTATTTTAAAATCGCAGGGGAGATGTAAAACTATGATTGTATTTTACACCAAGAGTTTCTGGTTCAATTTGGGGGGGCATGGGGCCTGGGTGGTATTTTCAAAAAGTTCTCTAGGAGTTTCTAAGGAAAAGCACTGACTAAATGGCCAACTAATAATAATGTTCTGGATTTAATTCTGCTTATGTTTCATGTAAAACACAAAAAGAAGTGGGCAAACTGACTATTTTCCTATAATCACGCAGAGCAGAATTTCCCTGCGGCGAATGAATGAGTGAATACTGAAAACACACAAGGAAAGAAGCAGTTCCAAATCAGAAGGAATTGGAAGTCCGCGCTCTCAAGAGAGAGCCTGGTGGCAAGTCAGAGGGGTGAGTAGAGGATAAAACTGACCTCAGGGAGATAATTATTTAAAATGCTAAGGTAATTCAAAAAGGTTTTAAAGGAGCAGTTCTTGACTACATTGGAATCACCTGCGAGCTTGTAAAATTCCCAAAACCCAAGCCATACTCCAGACCAATTCAATGAACATTTCCAGAAGATGGGGAACCCAAGTAACATTTTTCGAAGTTTCCCGGTTGATACCAATGTTTGGCCAAGACAGAAACACGTGCAGAGGTGTCTAGAAAGAGTTATCATTATACTCAGAAAAAAAATTAGCCTTTTATCTATTTATTTATTTTTCATTTGGAAGGGCTGTGCAGAAGTCAATAACCTTTCAGGTATGAAGACTAATGCCTGAGAAACTGATCAAAACTTAAGTAAGAGAGGGCAAAGAGGTTAGGAAAATCAAAGGAAGAAAAAGAAGAGAAGAGATCTAAAGAAATCAGAGAGAATAGAAAAGCAAGAAATATAGGGAGGAGGTAATGCTGAGACTTAGGGTCACAGAGTACCAGTGCCCCCATCAAGGATCGGGCACCCCTTTCCTTACCAATTCTTGCAACAGAGGTCCATGTCAGAATGCAGGCACTGGGACTGGAAACGCTAGGTGGAGTCTTGTCTTGTTGGATACTTTCCCTGGGCCAACCCAGAATCTCCCTTTGCTGCTAGTTAAAATGTTTCCCGTTTGTCTGCGCTCAGAACAGCTGAGGGGTTTTACCTTTGCATAACAATATGTGGTTTCTAAATTACAGGAGCAGGAGATCAATTAAAGTGTATGTATATTATCTGATGACTAAACCTTCTCTTCAGCATCCCCGAGTGGGCCCCTTGCCTTCTTTTACAACTCCAGAAACTGGCTGGTTCCTCTTGAAAAGCAAGCCATTAGGGAGCTTTTTGTGTTGGACTTTAAATCTCTGAGTTTTGTATATAATGAATGTGGTTCAATTAAATGGAGTTGCAGGAAATAAGTGGACTGTCATGAGACCCTGAGAATTCTGCTTCACCGCCTGCTCTCCCGCTACATGGCTTAAGGTCCTCCCCCACCCACCCCCACCCCCACCAGGCCCTGCCACCTTGTCACTCTCCTCTAAAGGCATTTAAGTCTGCTTTCATCTCTTTGAGTGTGTTCTGAGGACTCCAGAATCTGAAGAGCTCAAAGGGATGCTCACTTGGCACTTCTGAGAAATCCATATAGTCAAGTGTTAAGGTGTAGCAACACTCCATATGCCAGAAACTCCAAGAGTGTGACTTCGCTAAACTTGAGATGCAAAAATAAACATGAACGCTTTACCTCTGACATTCTGGAGATCCATTTGGCAGGGGTTATTTGATTCTTTAAGGCTTCTCTTATCTGGAGAGTTAACAAAAGCAGTTAAAATTAAGGCAGGTGCTCAGGTCTGGCAATTATTGTGGCAAGGGTGTGTGTTCCTGGCCTGGGGGTGGGATATGGCCGGGACAGTGAATTAGAGAGAAGCTTGGGAAAAAGTAGACAGACAAGAGAGGTGGAGCTGGAATGAGAGACTCGTACTTAGGGGTCTTCCACACGAGCCCCACGGCTAACCAATAGTGTGGCCCACCTTTGAAGAAGCCTTGTCATGGCTTTGGGAGGTTTTTGTTTTTGTTTTTGTTTTTGTTTTTTTGACTCTTTGAATAGTGTCAACTAGTCAAACACTTCCTAGCATTTGTCAATGAATTATTCAAGCTTTCTTATCTAAAGGCCAGTCTATAGTTAAAAAATAAAAGAATCACACACAATACAGCAAAGGCCCGTTTTATAACTTCTCGCTGCCACTGTATTTTATCCAGAAAATAATCCTGTAATATAGATATCATTAGCCCCATTTTAGGACTGAGGAAATTAAAGACTGAGCTTAAGAAGCGCGCAACTTCAGTCAGTTACTAAGAGATGAGTGGGGACTTGAGTTTTCATCTGTTAAAATGAGCATCCTGCTAATTTCCTGACATCTCTCCTGCTGAACACAGATGCTTTCGCCTTATCTCCTCCTCTTCCCTTCTGCTGGATAAAATGTTCCTCCTTCCAAGGTCGTTCAGGAAAGCCATCTTCACAGCTTATGTGTGCCAAAGTCCTCCTGCCGAGAGGTCCTCACCCCACCCTGAAAATGCAGTTTTCTTTGGCCACAGAGGGAGGAGCCCTCCTAGGACCATTAGGATAAGTGAAGACATCCTGGAACTTATATTTGCATTTTCTTTTTCTTGTCCCCTTTACAGTCTAAGTTCCATGGAGTGATCATGCATACTTTGTAAGTGAGGTGGACACATTAGGGATACATGCTCAGTGGTTTTTTTGCTGACTTGTTTGAAGACTATAGATGAGTATAAACCACTTTTTGTCAATCCATCATGTCTTGTCTTGGGGCATCTTTGAATATCTACCATTTCCATTATCGTTTTAAATGTAAAACATTCTCCTCTTTGCAGAAGGCTCCATCTCTTACAGGTTTGGGCATATCTCACAACTAACACTGGTTCACTGCTCACTAAGAACAGTGCTGATACTTTGGATACCAAAGCTAGTTGTGATATTAAATGAATTAAAAAACATAACCACCTGGTACACAACTGCTTAATGCTTTAAACGTTTTCTACATGTTTTCACTTGCAAAGTTGCATTCGTTCTTTACCACAAGTTAGCAGAAAAGGCAGGAGAAAGCACGCTGCCTCTGCATTCCATGTGAGGATTCTGGGGTTCCTGAGAGTTAAGGAAATCCCCAAGGGCACACAGCTAGTAGATCGAATTATCAAGAATAAAAGACTAATGCTCTAACATTCACCTCTGAATAATTTTTACTAGGCTGATATAATCCTCAGAAGACAAGGAAAGAACCATTGGCTATGAATTTAATAGGTAAAGAGCAATGGCGAGTTAATTAACTAAATACAAATGTAAAAATCCACCCCATAGTGAAGGTGTTTGCATCCACATTTGAGACAGTTGTTTGCTTTGTTTATTCCAGGAGGCCATGTAGAGCAATGCGAAGAGAGCAATCTTAGGAGCCTGAGTGAACATTTGATGTTGTGTTCATTTGTTTACTTTTGACTTGTTGGCACCGCCCACCACCCAGACACACTGCTCTGTATTTGTAGAATTCTCTTCTGTGAGTTTACTGCTCTTCAAAGTAGAAGCCAAGAATGCAATCCCTGGATCTCCTTTGCAGGTAAGATTCAGCCCTGTGATCTGGGCTCAGTCAATCAGACTGAACAATGCAAAGAAACAGGTGTCAGTGGGCCCCAACAGGTAGGGTGGAGGTTATCCCCCCCAAAAAAGCAGGAGCAGAAATTTTAGGTTTACATCCGTCAACTGACATTGACCTGGTGTGCGGTGATATTCGTGCCCAGCAAAGCAGGCAGGGGCATTGTGTCTCCTGTGGAGCAGTGCTGGGCAATGAACTGGGAACTCTTCCTAGTGGGTAGTCTCCAAGGCAAAGAGAAACCTTCCCCAAGATGATACTGTGAGATTTAATAAATCCCTTTTCTGCCTCAGTAGTGTGGGTTTCTTGGACAAGTTATTTAAACACCTGTGTCTGTTTCCTCATCTGTCAAACTGAAAATAGGAATACCCAAATGGTTTTAAGGATTAGAGCTAATGTACACAAATGTTGAGCCCTATATGCGCTTGAAAGATCGTAGATACTACTTGACGTAATGTGTTGGCACAAATGGTTAAAGTCAAAGACTCTCAATGTGTGGTCTTTCCAAACAAGCATTTTGGGGCTGAACACTAACAAAGACAAAAAAAAGAAAAAAAGAATTCACAGTACCTTTGGATCCAGGATTGTTCCAAACACCAAGATGAAGAAGCCCTGAGAAAGACAAAAGAGGGGAAGAGAGTCATTTACAAACTAATAATGATCATCTTCATAACAAATACCAGCAATCCTTATCAATCGGGATTCTGGAACTGATAAAAATAATAAAAGGAAAACAGTTCTATCAACTTTTTTTGCCTCGCTCGTTTTAATGTCACCACAGCTTCATCCACCCATTCAACAGATGGAGCATCTCCCACAACTAGCCACTATCCTTGACACTTGGAATACTCCAGGAAACCAAGCAGGCCAGGATCCCCAATTCACACCAGAATATGATAGGAATTTCTTTTTAATTTGAGCAAAATAAAATTAAAGTGTTTTCCATTTTTTAGGAGCTGTGCATCTCAGAAAAAAGTCAGAGGACATATGGAATGGATAAAAGTTTTGGAGTCCCTAAACAGTCAGTAATGAAAGAAACGTCCACAGAAAAAAAAGCAAAAGCAGTTATACTGAGCTTCCCTCAATATCCTCAACCTCCTTCCCCCTTCCACAGAGAATGTTGTAAAAGATGTAAAAAAAATTCAAGTACACGGATTCTCTGAAAGAGGAACACACAAAACAGACCGAGATTCTCAGCACGAGTGCTCAGAAACTGTGCTTCAAATATGATGACATAGAAGGAATTTCTGTCCTTGCACGATCTGCAGTCTCTTGAAGAGGGACAATTATATTCCTATCTGTAACATTCAGCATAATGCGTGACACCAAATAAACCCTCAATCGTATGTGTGACTCATATGTATGTCTCTGTTTCATTGCTTTAGTTTGCCACCTCCTGTTTATACAGCCATAAATACGTAAAAGGGAAATACTCCATAAGGAGCACTTTTTGTTGTTTCAGGCCACCGTGGAAAATTTTACAAAATAACATTCAGAAAACATGTATAAAATATGAGACATAAAATTTAGTATCTGATAGAAAAGAATTCACTAGCAGTAGCTTTTATACATTTCTTTCAGTAAACAAAGCACAATGTGAACAGCTCTATCTCAGGGCATTCTCTCAGGTTTTAAAATATGTGCTTTACTACGCTAGACTGAATGTTTGTGCTGCCCCGAATCTGTATGTTAAATTCTAACACCCACGGCGTGCCCTGGTGGAGCAGCTGTTTTAGGTCTGTTGTCTCTGAAGGAGCAAATCATATACCCCTGAGTTCTGGTCCTGGGCCCAGGGGGAAGCAACCATTGTGAACAAGTAAATAAAAATAAAATAAAGGTGCTTCTTAAGAAATAAAAATAAATAAATTCTAACACCCAAAGTGATTGTATTTGGAAGTGGGACCTTTCAGAGGTGATTAGGTTATAAGGGTGGGAGTCTCATGAATGGGATTAATGTCCTAATAAAAGAGACCTCAGGGATGTCCCTTGTCCCTTCTACCGTATATTATCCTTGTGAGAGCATAGCAAGAAGATCACTATGGGTCTACGAAGCAGAAAGCGGGCTATCAATCAGACAATCTGCATAAAACTTGATCTTTTCAGTCTCCAGAACAGTGAGAATAAATTTCTGTTGTTTAGAAGCCACCCATTCTGTGGTATTTTTGTTACAGCAGTCCCAATGGACAGAGACATTTACCTTTCTCTCACCAAAACAACTACAAAGGGATCCTCAAACCTTATCCAATGCACAGTTTTTCTCCGTAGATACAAGAAAGGATACCAACTAGAAGCTGTGGATTGACAAAATGAGCAATCCAGGCAGCAATTTATGATATAACACTTCCCCACTAACAGAGGTGGTTGAGTTTGAAAACCAGTAAAGAAACTCCCACAGGGCTAGGACAAGGACTGGGACCAGAACAGTCTTTCTCTTACACCTTCTGGACTTCCCAGTATATTTAGGACCCTCTTTTATTTCTGCTTCTTCATCTGTTTCAGCTGCTCCGCATCTCAGTTCATCCTAAGACTCTGCTTGTCCTCTTCTTCCCTCTCATTTAATTGTGTCTCCCACCTCAATAGATGTATGACTTTCTTTCTCTCGTCCCATTCTCCCAAGGATGTCTGATCCACTGATGTGCTACTAGGTAACTCTAACCAACTCTTCTAAATTGTAGTACTTGATGATGGTTAAATACCTGCACCAGGGCTGATTTAAATAGAGCAACCTGACACCAAAAAAACATGGAGTTAGGAAGAGATGGGTACATCATTATATAGTGTTTCCACCATATAAACATAATAGATGTAAATAACTTCAAAAGCAGAGTAAAATGCACACAAACTATTAGGAAGTGATAACATTTTGAGGATCTATGACATTTGCTTTTAATCTAATGGCTTTAATTGCAAGTTTATATGATTTCCTATTTAATTCTGTCTGTGTTTACAACCAGCTGTCAACATTCCTGAAATACAATAGTCAACTCTCATGAACCAGCCAACAGAGGTAAGGTAAGAAAAGGGAGGAGAAACTATCTTTGATACCCTTCTTCAAAATAACTTGATTTCCAATGGTTTGTAAAATTTTTAAAGGAAATAAACATTGAAATAGGGTTGAACTTACTGTCTTATATACAGATGCAGACTTACTATCATGCACATCTTAAATCTAGATAATGTTGCGATGCAATACTCCTTCAATAAACCAATTTTTAGAGTAAATACAAATTCTAAATGGAAAGAAATGTAATAAATGTACAAATTTCAATGCCTATGGTTACCTAGGTTTTGAGAGAGAAGATACTGTTTAATTTCTAAATTGCAACAGCTATTGTTAGAGTATTTATGATCTTTGGGTCATTTTACATGGTGCTCTCCATGCACTATTTTATTTCCTTTTCAAACGCTTTCCCATAAGGGAAGAAATTACGGCTTAGAAAAGTTAGGTATGTATCCAAAAGAATGTTACACATTGTCGAATGAAATAATCAAGATTCGAATCCAGTCCTTTCTGGGACAAAAGCTTATTTCCTTTCTTGATATGCTATCCCAAATCCATTGTCTTTTCTATAAGAAATCTTCTTCCTGAATTCTTCAGCTTCAACGAGAAGCCTGTGGACTTACCTGGAACGCATTGAGCAAGGAGAAGACAATGTGGAAACCCAGGGAGAGCTCATCGATGACTGTGGCTAATCCAAATCCCCAGGTCAGTCCCAGAAGTGGGGTGAGGATAGCGATATTCTTACTGATTCTCACGATGGCTCTCACCTCCTGGAACATGGAACTGCCAATGGTAGCTCGCTGGGTCTTGACAATCACCAGCGTGACTGTGACCAGGTTTACTACCACGATGGCCAGAGCTGGGACCACAAAGGCCAGGAGGGCCTTAGTCATGTCCCAATTGAGCCAACAGGCCTCAGGTCGGAGGTAGCCTTCACCAGGCTCAGTGACAGCCACGGTGATGACAGCAATGATCAGAGGACACCCATAGCCCACTGAAAAGAGTGATGCTACCAAGACCGACTTGGGCAGTGTATGGAACACAATCAGGATTCCGTAGAGGATAAGGAGTGCCTTAGCAAGCATCCAGAAAAACACAGAAAGGTAAAAGAAATGTACAAAAAATGTCGCCGCCACACATCCATTCTGATGCATCACTGGGCCACTAAGCAAGGAAGCCACAATGAACCACATGTCAGCCATCAGCAGGGTTGCTGCAACATTAGTGATGCACAGGTGACGTAAATATGAGATCTCTGTCTTTGTCACTTGAACCCAGACCAAGGCCTCAATCACTAAGCAAAGGATCAAGCTGCAAATAGAAATGCCCAGACCTATGTAGGTGATGTAAGTCAGGATAGGGCTCTCCAAGATGTGGGGTGACATCAGAATTGAGAAAGAGGTAAACAGTTTGCTTGGCCAACATTTGCAAACAGCTTGCTGAAAATTTTCTCGAATCATCTTACAGGCCTGCTGGTCCCATCTGCTCTCCAAGGAATGCCAGCCAACACACTGTGCCCTCCTCGCCTCTGACTTGCTGATCTTTTCAAAAATCAGTGAGACTCTTTCAAGTTCTTTGGGTGAAATGACAGATAGGATGAGCCCATTCACAGTGACATTTTCCAAAAGACTGGCTTCCATGATGGCCCCAAGAGTTGGAAATGCAATGCTGATGACCGGAGAAGGGGCGGGCAGCCTCTGAAGTTCATCTTTACCGATCAGCACTCTCCCAGTGACTTCATTGTTGGTGTCATTTACTCTCATTGAAAAAGTGAAATTCTTTCCATTGAAATCTCTGGATATGGTGGTGCCCCTAGTATGAATGAAGACATCTGATATGCTAATAGGACGTTTGTCTATAAGAAGATTTTTTGCAAAGGAATTGACAGACTGTAGCAGGACACAGCTGCTATTTCTCTCAGGAATGAAGGTCCAGTTGGAGATGCTTTTGCTGTTAAGAATGTGGTTGGCCATGGCGCTGTAACTCTGTCAATGAAGAAGTGCATTAGTACTAAACCACTCTGAATCTGCCAGAGCGTGCAAGATTTGTTTTTATAAAATGTGGTCCTCTAACCAGCAGCACAGACTTCTGGAAATATCGTAAGAGTTATAGAATCTCAAGCACCACCCTAGACCTAATGAACCAGATTCAGCATCTTAATGGCATCCCCAGGTAACTCAAATACCACTGAAGTCTGAGTTGGAGGTCAGAGCTATCAGGAAGTTGTCCTCCTCCCATTTTGAGTGACATCTCCCTGTGAGATGGGCAAGTGGGCGGTCTTCCCCACACTCATATCCATCATCAGCTCCATTCACACCTGGGAACACTAGCAATTTGCTTACCCCAGTCAGAGTACCCATCATGTAATTACCACCTATTAAATCTCAGTGTGTGAACCATGTGCAGGAACATTCCCAATTAACCCCAAAAGCCAACTTTACTTTTTACTATCTGGCATTCTGAAGATCAGAAACAAAAGAAATGGATTCAGCTCTATTTCACATTTCTATTACAGATACATATGGTTGTTTGCTTTGCTTTCAGTTATTCTGAGTATAATCTGTCTGAAACAGAAAGCATATTACAACATCTAGTCCAATACCACATAGGTGGTCCCTCTGAATGTCAGTTGATTGAATATGTTCCCTTTTTCCTTTTATTTGTTCATTCTTCGTTGGAGACTGATTGAACACTTACTGTGATAGACACTGGAGATCCTGAGGTGAAACAGGTCCCTCCCTCCACCCCACCAAAGCTCACAGAATACAGGAACTAATCTTCATCCCTTTCCCACCAAATAAGGCTCGCCTAAGCAGTCAAGGCCATACCTGCATCTTTTCCTCATTGACATCTTTCTGAAGCACTGTGGAAATGTTGTGTAAGAGTTGCACAATGACAGCGATGTTTCCTGGGATCCGGGGAGACTGCTGAATGTTCTTAAGTACACAAGACAAATCCTGCGGACACGTTTCCATCAATTTATCAGCAATGGTCTCAGGACGTTCGAAATGTTTGTGGATTTGTGTGCTTTCTCCTAATGATATCAGATATGAATCTGTTGCCTAAGCAATGACAACACAGAAGAAGTACGTATGATGTTACTTTTGTTTAAATGTAAAAAAACACATTTATGAAAATTTAGGACTACCCGATTACACAGTTGTGTAACTTGACCAGAAGCAAGGTGCATGCCCAGAAAATGAAAATGCTAGCTCCCCAGGTACCTACTCTTTCTCCTCCTACCCGCAAAGAGCAATTGCTATTTTTAATATACACGTCTACGCGCATGTGTTGTGTCAATGCCCTGTGCATACAGGTAAATTTCTCATACCATTTATTTAAAATTATTCCAAAGGGGCAAGGCATGAGACAGGAGTATATTTTAAAACCAGAAATTATGAACTAGATTTGGGTGAATTAACTAGAATGTCAAGCTAGAAGAATGACTGAAAACAGTGATAGTATTTCCATTGATCCAGATTTTGAACCTCATATGTTAGATCAGGGAGAGCAAATGATAGCCCCAGGCTAGCCACCTGCTTTTTTGTAAAGAAAGTTTTACTGGAATGCAGCCGGCTCATTCATTTAAAAATTGTCTATGGCTGCTTTGACCTTACAATGGCAGTATTGAAAAAAGCAGCAGAGACCATATGACCCATGGCATCTAAAATATTTACCATCTAGCTCTTTACAGAAAAAAAAAAAATGTCAACTTGCTTTCGAGGACCCCTTTTTGGCTTCTTCCAGCCTGGCCTGGAGGGTATGCCAACTTAGAACCCAAGTCCTGTTGATTGAATGTGTTCGTTTGACAAGTACAGACACTCAGATTCTTCAACTCCACAACTCTAAGCCCACTTCCAGGGCCTATATGAGCCTCTTCCCTACGTCTGTGCTGCCAAGGATGAACTGCGTGTGCTCACTCCTAGACCTGAGAGGTGACTACTGTTTTCAAGGTTATAGGTATGGTAGCCTTGGCTTTCATTCACCCTAAAGGTACAGGATGGAATCTGGGATGGGAGACAGACAGCATACTGATAGCTCTTTCTAAGCTTCATTTAAAACATTTTAGCATTAAGACATATGACCATGTGGGTCTCTGTGGGCAGCTTTGCACATGTCCCTCAAATTAGGGATGGGCCTGGTGTCAGCCTTTTGCAATCTGCCAGGGAGTTTGGGCATAGCATTCACTGGCACTCCCTTTGGCCACATCCAAACATGAGATGGGAGTTGCTAGGTCAAAAGAAAGGCTAAAACATAGGCTCCTCCTGAAGGAATTAGGAGCTGAACTTCAAAAAGGCAAAATTCCTACTAAAAGGAGAAAAAGAAGCAAAAAGAGATAAAGCCTATGTTTCATTAGAAATTGTTTTTAATTACTTGAGTATGTGGAAATACAATCATTTGCTCAATGACGAAGACCTTGCCTATAGGTTTGCTGGTTTCTTGTGCTTTAATGAACAGAGATATCATCTGGGGATCTTGGTAGAATGCATATTCTGATTCAGCAAGACTGGGATGACGTCCAGATCTCACATATCTAAATGTTCTCAGGGAGGCCCATACTGCTGGTCGGGAAAGGACACAGGGGTATCAAAGCTTTGGGGTACTAGGGAGCTAAGGGTGAAGACGGAGGAGTAGGCTGTGACAATCCTAAACAGCTCTTGTAACTCTCAGCTAGAATCAGGTTCCTTTGTGTCATCAAAAGATGTGGGAGAGGGGAGCACGCACCTTCAGATGCCCAAGGTTAAGAGCGCCGGGATGGCGTAGAAAGGGCCGGTAGGTGTTCATGTATTTTTGTACAAATGCACCTACATAGCACCCAGCCTCAAGCCCTTCCAGTCTCTTACTAAGAGCAATATGCATGGTGAGTCTGGGTCTCCACATTGCATGTAAGAAAACAGATATTACCTCAAAGATGTTGAAGATGTTAAGTGTCCGGCACGTATCTGTGATCTTGTGCCATTTCTGCCATCTGCATAAAAACCCTATCTTTCCCTGAGTGCCTGGGGGACAAGGATGACTGCACCGGGAATTGTCCACGCAGACACCATGGCAAACACCTGGGGAAAGAAATGACATTAGAGTCAGACGGAGAGGTCTGGGCTCTGGGATGCACAAGCTAATCACCCAGGTGTCACCAAAGAGAAGACTCATAAAGCTTGTGGACCTCGGGGGTCTTTTCTTTGTAAAGGGGAGAATGACTGAAATAGATCAGTGGTCATCACAAATTCCTAATGTCTCCAACAAAACCTTACCCTAAACACAACGAACACTCGTGGAACCTGTTTTGAGTCCAACAGACTCCATCTTGTCTTTAAGCTGCCAAGCTGAGACTCAGGGTGAACATTAAATTGACCCGGCCATCATGTGACTAAAAAAAGACAAGAGATTATCTGCTGATACTAACAGAAAAACCCCACACGGCAGTCTTCTGTCTGAAGACGTGTGCCCATGGTCAGAGACAGACAAATGACCTTAAGAACTAATTAAAAAGTTTCACCACCGATGACCTAACCTCAGACCATATAATCCTTTAAAACTCCCCTATGTGCTGCCCCTGATAATACGCACCCTGGGACTTCCCCTTGGTCAGAAACCATAGGACCATGATTCCATCGTACAGTCTGATGGTTTCTCCCAAGTTGACACACAACTCAGGAACCTCCTGAGCATCAACTCAGATGCTACAATACAGTTCAGCAGTTGACAAAGAGCAACCAGTTCTCACACACCTGTTCCAGCCTCTTTTCCAGCAGGAGCTGACTCAATGCAAAGGGCTTGTGATAAAGAGCTCACAGGCCAGGTGGAGAAGAGGATGCTGAGAGGAGAGAAGAGCAGGGTGGAAGATACAACTCAATACGAGCAAAACAACATGGATGGACCTGAAGGGATTGTGCAAGGTAAACCAGAAAGAGAAAGAGCAACATGGCATGATCTGACCCATATGCTGTATAGAGATAGCAAACAAATGAACTAAATGAAACAAAAAATAGTTTTTGAAAAAATGAAGCAAATCAAACAACAAGAGACTTTTAGCCAAAAAAAAAAGCAAATCGGTGGGTGCAGGAGGAATTGGAGGAGGATGGAGGAGCAAATGGGGTAAAGGGGGTTAAGTGTACAATGAAGGAAAAAATGAAATCGTGGTGAACTTACTATATTATATACAGATGTAGATTTACTATGATGCATACCTTAAATCTATTTAATATTACAATGCAGTATTCCTTCAATAAAATCGATTTTTTAAAAAGAAAAACTAAAAGAGCCCCAATGCAAGCCTTCCAGGAGTGCCGTCTGTCATGTCATCAGACAGGAGCTGAGAATGACCTTCTGTTACAAAAGATGACCAGGAAAACCTCCTTTTGTTCAGTAACTGCTGCCAACTTACCTTGTGGCCTGCCAGACACCTCTTCGATCCCGCTGGCAGCCTAGAAAGGGAAAATCAAAATTTACATCAAGATCAGTGTTGATTTGTCAGCCCAGTGATTCCTACTAGCCACAGACCAGTAACCACATCTGAATCTGCTGTGATGCCAGGGCAGCCACCAAGAACTAAAACTCTGGAGTGTGTCCCCAAGACCACGTGCCCGCTTCAGCCTGGACCGCTTTCTCTCCCAGTAAAAATGATCTACCTTCTATCCAGGAGATAAATCGTGAGCAGAGCTGGATTTGCTGGAGGATTCATAAAGAGTTAGCCTTTAAAAATCCCTGGATTATATGAACCCCTTCGAAGCCCTGCTCAGGGATCTAGCATGTGTTCACATGATGCTATGTTTCAGTAAATTTTCAAAAGTAAAATGGTTGAAGCATCATCTATTAAGACCATTATTTTTGCTACTCCAACTCCTTCTCCTTCACACTGTCTCCATTCTGAATAGCATTAGAGAGGTTATTAATGGAATCTGGACAAGTAGAAGTTGAGTTGGAAGTACATTTAGTTTGGACTTCATAGGATATACTTAGGTTGCTTGCAATCACTTCCACATTATAACCAGGATATCAGCACATAAGTAGTGCCTTTAATCTCAAGAGTTTTTACAATTAATCACAGAACAAGAAAATTCTATGTGCCATGAGAGCTTGCAAAACTTATATGAAATTAGCTTGTTAGAGGTTTTCCCAAATTTGACAAAAATCCTATGTATTTACATGATATTGCTAATAAATTGGGAAGCTGAAAAAAGATCTTTCTAAATGAGAATACTCTAAAAACTTTGATTAGCCATGTTAGAAGAGCTACTGAAAAATCTTTCTGTTCTCTCCATAGAAAAAGATATCACAAAATTACTAACGTGCAAGTATTGACCAAAGTCTAAGCATAAAATATGTGTGCAATCAATTAATAAAAATGCTGGTTTACTGAAGTTGTTATTGAGTAATGCTTAGTAACCATTGATTGGAATCCTCCAACATTTCTAAATTTGAATTTTATTGTGATTCCTTTTCTCATTCTCAGTAAATACTCATTTTTCCCTTAATGCTGTATTTGTAATTTTGTGCTCTTTTTTTTTTATGGATGGCTCCCTAAAGCCTGACTCTCACCCTCAGAGTAATCACACTTCCCTTGATGAGAAGCCCCTCTCTATCCCACCTGTCCGTTTCATACCAAGTCTTCACTTAGAAGAGATGCTACATCGTCGTCCATGGCTAAGATTCTGGGAGCAGATCACCTCGGTTCAAATCTCAGCACCATCACTGAGACTATGGCATGTAATCTCTCTGAGACTCAGTTTCTACGTCCATGATGTATAGCAGAAACCACAATACAATAATTATATGATATTTCAAAGAATTTTATGGGGAACAAATGAGACCATCTGTGGAAATACTTAGAATGGGGCCCAGAATATTATAAGGGCTATTAAAGATTTAACCACAGTATTCTCTGAACGTGAATTTCCTGACTATCTATCTGTTACATGCAAAGCTCAAGTCTGCCTCTTCCAAGGAATCTTTCCTGATCTAGTTCTAAATATACCGCTTTTTTCCCTGGCTTCTGTAGGATTCATGATCCATACCTGCTACCATCCATTCACTATGACATATACTCACCTGACTTAATATCTTGCAATCTAACCTTTATTATATATGCATATTATTATCTCAAAAAATTATAAATTCCTTAAGAATATGGATTATGTATTCTGTTTCTTTATATCCCCCCAAGTAATTAGTTCAGAGTCTTGTACATACGTACATATATGTACTTATACATATTAGTATGTATGCATGTTCTAACATACATGTGCATCTTATTATATGGAGGAGAGAGAGAAAGAGGGAGGGAGGTAAAGAGAGAGACTGAATGTTCCTGTCTCTGCACTAGAATTTTGTTCTCCAGTGGCTGGGAATAGCCATAGTTTAATTCTTCAACTTACATTCCAAAAGTATAAGCCCCTGGAGAAGACATTGGAAATTCAATGATGCAGCTAGGTGGCTAAAAACTGGAATTCATGTCCCTTTCTCATTCCCAATATTGCTCTTCTCTATGTCATCAAGAAACAAGGTTGACTCTTCTGTTTTCCCTAGCAAACAAAAACCCAGGGAAAATTAGATGTGAGTACTTGTGGTGTGTCCCAGGTGAAGACGGTATGTATCTCTGAGGATTCATGGAATACAGTATCCTTGAAATCATTCACATCAGATGACTTCTTGCCTTCACACTTAAGAGAATTAAGCCTTATTAAAGGCATGGAAAACTGAAAGATATGCCACTGAACAAGAATGTTATAGAGTTTTAGAATTTTGGAATATTTATAGATCGGTCTACTCCTCTTGTTTTATAGATAAAGAAACTGAGTCTTCGATGGATGAGATGCCTTGCACAACACCATGTAGGGAGATTCTTTTTGAGCTTGGACTAAAACTCAGTTCTCTCAACTCTTTCAACTCCTGCTCCACTTCTCTTTCCACCATGCCCATGTGGAGAAAGCAAAGGTGCATGTATGGAAGTACAGCATCTCAGGATGTCCTAAATCTATCTTGGCAGGTCTGTGGTTTCCAAATGCACCAGAATAAAGCACTTAGAAGTGAACAGCTGTGGTTAATACATGGGCAGAAAGTTCTGTTATTCTGTTTACAGGAGTTGGGAACACTTTGCCTTAGTAAGTAAAGGACCTGATTCACTTCTGCCCAGTTCACTTGACAAAGCACATCGACAGACAACTCCTTTCATTTCCTTTCTTGTCTGACATCTGATGAGGGCCATTTTAGTTACAGATACCAGCCATCCTCACCCAAACATAGTGAAAAAGACACATGCAAACATGGAACCTGTTAAACTTGTAGAGCTACCTGAGTGAGTAAGCAGGTCAGGAAAGGGTAGTCAGAAGGCCAGCATCCAGCAGCTTATAAATTGAGAAGAAAAGGATGGGATGTTCCTAGTAAGGTGATACCTAAATAATCAAGAAAACATAGGCAAACTCCCATGCTCTGCCTACTTTCTGTTTACTGTCTCATGGGAAGATGTGGATGAAAAAGGAAGAAGAAAATTGTACCAAGTTGGTGGACACCACCAAGTGAAGGTCTTTCTGAAGAGATCTCTAACCTCTCCCAGAAACTAGGCACCAGCTCAGTGTTGGGTAGGAAGGGGATCCATGGAGAAAGTTCCCACCCAGGAGCAAACTACTTAGAAGGTGAAGTAAATATCATTTGGAAACTCCTGGTATATCTGAAGTCATTCTTTCCTAAAGAAGCTCTTCCTAAGAAGGCATACATTAAAGTGGAAATACCAAGAAACTGAGAATCTGAAGTCAGGAGCTTCGATCATGGCCCTAGAGTTAGCTAGGTCCGTATCGTCAAGAGAATCATATTAGCCATCATGGGCCTTGACTTTCTCATCTATAAAGTAAGGGAGTGGAACTTCCAGTTCCTCAAAACAAATAATAGTACTCTCTTCCCAGGAAAATGAAAGTAGTTACTCCTTCTCTCCTTCCCTTCCCTTCATCTCCTTCTTTTGCTCCTTCTCCATCTCCCTCCCCACACTCCATTTTAAATAAGTAACTAATAGGAAAACGACTTGTAGAAGAAGAGAAAATATTCCAGAGAGGTACAGGGTTCATAGACGTAGAAAACTTACAAATTGTCCAATATTACAATGTCTACATTAATTAGACCTTGATTAACCACTGAGGGACTCATTGTTCTGTCCGGTCCATTCATGGTATTTACTCTCAAAGTTTCTCAAAGTAGGTGCTATTGCTGCCTTGTTGGGCCAAACCATTCCTAAGTCCCACCATTAATATCTCCCAGTCACTGTGACAACCCTTGCCACCCACATTTTCAAATGCTCCTAAGGAAATAGCCGCACTCCAGTTACAAACAACTGAGAGAATCACTGTCAGGAAATAGAAAGAAGAGTCTCTCATCCTTCCATCATTTCAGCTTCATTGTACCTAAGGAACAAGTGAAAAAGATTGATAGGAAAATAATTTACAACTATTGGTTAAAATGGATTCGTGCTACTGTTTCTATTTCTTCTGTTTGGACAACTCTACCACCATCATCTCCTTATAACACAGCTCACATAACTGGGAACTGGCTACTAGTTATTTACTTTTTTCAATTTCTCTCCCCACCAGTTCATCCTCCCACTTCCTTTTCTTACCTCACATAATGTCCTGCAGGATTCTGTGGGCAAAAGGAACACCAAGCAGTACAGCAAAAGCATATGAGCCATTGTCTTCTGCACAACTGCCTTTCTTGCTTCTATAATAATAAATGAAAAGGCAAAATGTCTCCAATCTGAAGTTTTCAGAGTCCCATGTCACCGCAGACCCAGTCTGTGAGACTGAGTTCTGCCTCAGTCCAGCCTACTCAGATGTCCCTGCTCCAGAGGTGGTATCCTCATGGTCTCCCATTGACTTCACCAGGAGGCTGAAGGTGTGAGCACCAGCCAGAATTGGGAGGAGCTGGAAATTGCTCCCATAACTTCCAGCCTCTGCTGTCACTTTGTCTGTAACACCCAGTGTGGAAATCCCTCCAAAAGAAGCTGCCTGCTTGCTCGGGTATAATAAATAACAGCCTGTGTTGGGAGAGCAGGAATGATGTTTCACTCTCCGGGTTAGGCAAGGCTGAGAAATGTGTGGGTGATTATGGAAGGTGATCTGGGCTTCCTGTGGGCAAACTCAGCCTAGAAATATGTTTAAGAGGTGAGTTAGCACTAGGCATGGCTAGTATCCCTCATTCTCACCTAACGCTGGAGTATCTATTTGCATAGGTCAGTAGCAATTTCTTTCAAACTGATCTTAGATGTGGCCTGTGATTGTTATTTCTGCCAAAACTGATGTCAAAGCTTATGTGATTCCTGGACACCTAAAATAGTGCTGACTACATGGTGTGCACACCAGACACTCAACAATGAAAGAGGAAAGGACAGAGGGAGGGATGGGCATCAGGAAGAACTGACAATTCTCATCAGGGTCTATGCTCTCGAGGAGACTCACAAAACTTCACATATGTAGAACTTGTTAGTATTGTTTTAACCATTTAAGTATTTTTTGTCCTGAGTGAAATCCTCTTTAGAAGATTTCTTTGTTTTTTAGTAGAGTCAGAAGACTTGGATATCTTCACAAAGCCTGGGAGCTTTAGCAAAATGTTTGATATTTACTAACTGACAATTTTTTAGACCAAAAAAAAAAAAATTTTGATCATAACCATGATAATCCTATAGCAAACAATATCACAATTTTAAAGACTGAGGCAAAATGTGTTTTTAAGTTGCTTCCTACATTCCGTACCTCGCTGAAATTCCACCAAAATATAATGATTATTGAAAGTATATTGCATTGCTCACTCATCTTCTTTTCTGAAAATCTATAATTCTTTAATCAAAGAGAATGCTTTGCTCTTTGTCACTTTCTTTTTAAGAGAAAGGAATGCAGGAAAGAATGAAGTCAAGCAGGCAGAAAGTAGGAAAGAAGAAAGGGGAGGAAGGAGCATTTTAATTTACTTAATTGTTCATTTTAGTTGTTTTACCCACCAGTCCCCAGCCCAGGCCTTGAACCAAGGCCATTTGGCTGTATGTGGGCTGCTCCCCAGGCACAGGCTTAACATCTGAGCTACCAAGGTGCACTACTGCTCATCATTTTTAAATGTATTTAATAACAACCCAGATGGATGCTCAATTTATAATACTTGATACTAAATTTCAGCTACATTTGCATCCTTTTTTAAAATCAGTTATTCACATGGATAAAAAATCCCAGTAAAAAAATTATCAACATGACTTACCAAAATCATCACCAATACAGTTACTGCTATGGCTAAATAAGAAAGATGGGAAAAAAAAAAAATGTGTTTTGTGGATGAATTTGTTGATGTAATTTTCATAAAATCTGATCATGAATCTATTCTTTTCTAAATTGTGTTAGTTTCATATTAAAATTCTCCTCGTACAAAATGTTCTTTCTCTTCATAAAACTAACACAAAATGAGATTTAAGGAATGACACAAAGCAATAAATTTTCAGAGCTAGCACTACTCAACCCAGACACTCAGATTTTTTTATTTTTTAATGTATATTGAGGTAATTTTGATTTACAAAATAATATAAACCTATATGTGCAGCTCTACCATTCATATAATAAGACAACACACCATGTCTGCCACCAAATTACCAAAAGTCCTCTGTCACTGCCTCACCGCCTCCACTCCCACCCACTTCCCCAGTGGTAATGAGCTCTGTTGTCAATGTCCAAGGGTTGTTTTTTGCTTTTCTATTTGTTGGCTTTGTTTCTTTATATTCCACATATGAATAAGATCATCCAATATTTGGATATTTGTGTTTCTCCATCTGACTTATTTCTCTTAGCATAACCCCTCCAGTTCCATGCAGGTTGTTGCAGATGACAGGATTTAATCATTCTTAGGGCTGTCTAGTGTCCCAGGTGTACACATAACACATCTTCTTAATCCATTCACCTGACAAGGAGCACTTAAGTAGTTCTCAATTCTTAGCTACTGTAAATAATGCTGCAATAACATGAGGGTGCATATACCTCTGTGCCTTTGTGTTTTGTGGATAAGTACCCAGAAGTGGGATGATAGGATAGTATGAGAAATCCATTCTCAATTTTTGAGGAATCTCCATCCTGCTTTCCATAAAAGTTGCACCAATTTACATTACATTTAAATTTACATTTAAAAGAGTTTCCTTTTCTCTGAATCCTCATCAGCATTTGTTGTTTCCAGATTTTTGGATAATAGCCATTCTCACAGATGTGAGGTGGTATCTCATTGTTGTTTTGATTTGTGTTTCTCTAATAACAAGAGATGTGGGACATCCTTTTTGCGCCTGGTGGCCATCTGCATATCTTCTTTGGGGAAATGTCTACTCAGTTCTTCTGCTCATTGTTTGATTGGATTGTTTGTTTTTCTGTTGTTGAGTTTTATGAATTGCTTATATATAGATATCAAGCCCTTGTCAAATGCTTGATACGTGAGTCTCTTCTCCCAGTCAGTAGGGAGTATTTTTTTGCTTTGATAATAGTTTCTTTCACTGTGTAGAAGCTTCAAATAGACTTTTTTAAGGAGAGGAGGAGTTGAATGATAAGGTCAACAAATCAAGATGAAAACCACTCTGCAAAAAAATTCTGTTTGCCTAATATTTTTAAGATGTCCTATTGACATTTTTCATTATTGGATTGTTACTTTTTAAATTTTAGAGACAGTAAAGTTTAGTTTTTATCAAAATGTTTTTGATTATTACTAAAATTATGTTTCTATCCAAGGCAAAATGAGCACTTCATGTTTTACGTGGGAATGATTTTCACTAGATTTTGCAATATGGTTTTTTGGATAGTTCTGCTGATTCCTGGGGCCCATAATTTGTAAAATCTTCTTTGTGACGTGAACCTACCTTATCCTAGAACTGGGAACCACAACTCTGGGATGTTCTATTTCCCTCAAGTTTCAGCAGCAGTATGGCTCTAATTTTGGTGTATTTTCCGCTTTTTCTCCATCTTTTAATAGGAGGAACATGTTCCAAAGCTGACTTTTTTGTATTTCTCTTCTAAAACCGATCACTCTTTAAAATGGTATATTTTCATAAAATCTTTTTTTCTTCCAGATTTATTGACATTAAGCCACAGTCATCAGCTCCTTTTCCTTCCATGAAAGCAGAAAGTTTAGAAGCAGCAAAAAAAGTATGGTAATCAAACAGTGACCCCATTCCAACCTTTTGACCACCCCATCCCCACCCCAAGAGACTCCTCCTCCATTTCCCTTTGAAAACCCACAGATCTCTAATGATTCAGATGCCCTGCACCCCAGGTCAACCCCACACCTTTCTGAAATACAGGAGGAGCTGAAATAAACCTCCCTCTCAAATAAATATTTTAAATCGTTAATGTCATATATCTCAAGCCAAAAATATCCATTACAGATATTCATTTCAGAAAAAAAAAAAAAGCTTATCTCTCAAGAATATACAACTTGGAAAAGGTCACCACATGTAATTCGTGCCAAAAAAATAAATAAATAAAAGTCATTACATCTGTGCTGAAAATTCACAAAGTAAAATGTACTAAATACAAACTGTTGGAAATTTTTTTATTATGCAATTGCCCCTCTCATAAGAAGAAGAAGAAAAGAGTGGAAGAGATAAGTAGATGGGTACAATGGCTATACCTGCAAAGAAATAACATTTCTAGCCATTCAACCTAGAATAATTTTTCCCATTCTTTGTTGTGCTTTCCAAATCTGAAAAGGGTGCGTGTGATGTTAATCGGTTTAGCCCACTAAAAAATGAGACACTTATTTCCCGAGAAGTGTCCTTACAACAAGAAATTAAACAGCAACAAGGATGATTTCTTGTTGATTTCAGTCTAATGGGGTCTCTGAAGCAGAACCCTGGGGTTGGGAATGTGAAGGGGGCATTGCTCCCTGGGGACCTCCACACCCTCGGAGTCAGAGCTAGTGGAATCATGATAGAAAGTATTCTCAAGTTCCTAATTCCACAAAGTGATTCTCACTTTTGTTAGCAATTCAATTTCTAAATATCTCTTCCTATCTCTATGCCTGCTTCCTTCACCCCAAAGCCTTGGCTGACTAGCAACAGACACAGCACACTAATGACAGAGAAAACAGAAAGAAAGCATGTGAGCTATGTGCTGGGACATGCTCTGTGTCTGCCCCACCAGCATCAAATATTCACTTAATTTAAACACACACTCACACACACAAGTGTGGAGACAAGAGTTTGGGGGAGTGGGGGAAACTCTACAAATTGAACTCTTAAACCTTGGTGAGGATGCAAAGCAAGTATTGGAATAGTGATCACGGCGATCATAAATGAAGGTAAACAGCATTCCAGACAGAACTGTGTCGGCCACCCAGGAGTATTTCAATCTCCAGCTTTGTCAGTGGACAGTCTGCGGCTGCTACAAGCATAATTAGGTTTTATAGTGAATTGCTGAGGCTTCCAGTGAGATCCACGAAATGTTATTGAAGTTCCCAGACAGACTGGGGGAATACATTCACATGATCTCAGGGGTGGAAAATGACATAGCGGCTGTCACTTAGCCATCCCACTGTTTCACTTCTTCTCAGGGACCAGTCCCATCTCTCCAGACTGAACGCAGGCGTTATGGAAGGGAAGAGGTGTGTAAGACACTTAGTTATTGTCTGTTTACTTTGTGTGTGGCCCTCAGTCTATATTAGCTCTTTCAATACCATCAAATAGTTCTGTGCAACTGAAGTGACTTCCACAGTTTTCCAAAATCAAGGGGTTAAAAGTTGTCTCTGACTAACCTCACAGGTACTAATTGGCATCTTTGAGATTTGAACCCAGGTCTGTGATTTTCTTTTTTTTAAGTATGTTAAATGGCTTTTTTAAAATAAGAAGGAGTTGATCTTGGAATGGGGTAATTCGTTCAGAACATTTTTACATGAATCTTGACATCATAACCCTTTTATAAGATAGGCAGAGAAGTTAACATCTTCCATTTTTTGTCAAAGTGGAAATTGTCCAGATAGTAGCTAGCTTTCCCAAGGTCATAGCCCAAGTTATTGGAAGAACCAAACTCTCTTTGACTCCTGACTCAAGGCTCATTTCACTACATCATCCTGTCCCTGTCCTCTTTCTATCTTCACTGAAGATGAAAAATGACTGACCAGCACAGCTGTGAAAACCAAATCACAAATGACATATGGGGTGTGTGTGTGTATATATGTGTGTGTATGTGTGTACAGAAATCTATAGAGAAGCAATATGTGACAATCCTCTTATTTTTCTCTTCTAACTAGAGAAATTTTAAATTTGAAGTTGGGGTACATTGTAAATCGGAAAAGGAAATATGTGTATACAAATGTATATGTATATGTGCATGCATACATAAATATATATATCAGAGAGATGGGAGTGGGCTTAAATAACCTTAAAGAAATGTCAAGCCAAGTAGCTCTGTCTTCAGAATTCCCTATCTTCATCTTGAGTCATCTCCACGTTAGGCCCAGATGCTCAGAGTCTCTCATTAACTCTAGTCTAGAATCTGCCTTCCTTGGACAATGCTCCTCATTCTGAAGCCAACTTCTCACATGAAGGTTTTCCTTTCTTGGGTATTGCTCTTTCAAATTTCCTCTGACTGACAAGAAAGGACAGTTAATGAATCAGTAAAGTGATTACCAGTCCCATGAAAATTCCTACCACTGGTATTAGTCACCCACTTCAGGTAAGTGCACATTTTGACAGGAATTTTCTAGAGGTAACCTCTCCAAAAGTAGGAAGTATAGACACTGTCCTAGGTTACTAGGTCAAATTCTTGGGAGCTAGGATGACTCCATGTCCCAAGCCACACTCAAGGAGTTACCTACCCATATCTTTAGGTAGCCCCTCAGTTTCCTCCAGAAGCTTAGTTGCCTCCCTTGAGCCTTAATTAGTTTCTCAAAAACTCTTTTAAAGTTGGATTTTTACCTCTTTATGCATGCAGGTTTCAAGCAGTGCTGACTAATGGTGATTACTCACACCTCTAAGTGTGCACAGACAGAGGGCATCTGTCTTCATCAGTTGGCAGAATCAGGCTCCCAGAGCCACCTCCCTCATGAGTCACCACAAAACCAAAGAGTGAATCTGATTTGCCAACCAGAGGCTATCAGGATAAACCAAAGAGGCCATGAAAGTGTACAGAACATAGAATTCCAGATAATAGGAAAGCCCACGCTACTGTGACATGGCAGCTCTTCTGAGACAGAAGAAAGTAAAATGTGCAAGTTTGCTGATGGCAGGCACACATACAGGAGGGAAATAGGGGGAAAGGAATATAGAAGTGCTATAAATAGTTTTTATCTTAGGAAGGAAGCAGGCAGGAATGAAGGCAAGTAGGCAGGCAGAAAGGAAAAGAGAGAAGGAAGAAGCATTTTTTTTTTTTTTCAATTTATTTAAGTTGGTCATTTTGGCTGTTCCCCCAGTCCTAGGTCATGAATCTGGGCCCTTGCGTTTTATGTGGACTACACCAGAGTTGCAGACGTAATGGCGAGTCACTAGGGCATGCCGCTAAATTTAACCTTTTTAATTAAATGGAAAAAAAGAAACAAGCAAAACCTGAGAGAGTTTTGAACTAGGTTCCCTGTATCCTTTCAGAAATCGAAAGTCGAATTAAGGAAAACAGGTAACATAAATGGTAAAATTAATGCCCTAAGAATCCCCCTTGAGTCCTACAAAATATACTACAGAAAACTATGACAAAACGTTCTCCTTAAGGGAGATTTGAGGGCGCATTCCAAACCTGAAGGCATTTGGCATGGACCTTGGGGGCGGGGGGGTGAAGGGGTGTGAGAAAGTATTTCAAGCAGAGAGACAACAAGTCTAAAGCAAGGAATGTGAAATAGACACATCCCGGGAGGACATAGCTGCGAGGTGACACGGTTGGGGTGTCAGGTGTGGGAATGGGAAAGCAATGTCAGCTCTTCAGTTAATGATACGCATGTGAGACCAGTTCTGTACCAGGTAAAGCAATGAGATTCTGTCACGGATGGCAGATCCTTTAATGACAGGATCTGATTTCATGTTTAGAAAGATTGTTCTGCCAACAGAGTAAAGAGTAGGGTTGAAGGCAGGAGCAAGAGCCAGAAAGACAGTGAAGAAGCCATCGCTTCATCCAATCATCAGGACCAGCACCATGGTCAGGGAAAGGAGATGGACAACAGAGCAAGAAGGAAAGGATAGAGAAATACTGTTAAAATGAGGTTTCGAGGAGTAAGCAAAAGTTTAGGGGAGAAAGGATATGTGGGTGAATCTTGATGACATTAATCAAAAGAGAAAATACAAAGAAGACAGTCTGGAAATGAAGAGAAATAAATGAGATGGTTGAGCAAATTTAAGTAGCATTTGGTAGGATTGGTGTATTTCCGTTACTGAAATTTTTTTTCTCCAAGTATTTCTATCATCATTCAGATTTCAATAAACATCAACAATTTTTTTTTCTTTAAAATTCGTGTTTTAACCATGACTGTGGAATACATTGGACCATAATGCTTCATACTTCCGCAAAAATATTCTGGAACTAGATCACTCACATGAGTCAAGACTCAGAATGAAACAGCCCAGAATAAAAATATGTAATAGTTATAAGGGAACTTTCATAAGATAAAAATATGGGTGTGTCACACAATAATGATTTCTGACCTATGGGTATCAATAAAAGCATTTGAAAGTTTACATAATATAAAGTCTCAAATTTTTGCTCATTGATGAGTAACAATTCTATTTTCTTTTACAAAAATTAAAAATTAAAGTGAGAAATTTTAAGTAGCTTCCCAACTACAATCAGCATGACCGTTGGAGGGGTTCACTGTGGACCTTTAACTCAGTGCCTTAATCATTATATAAAATATGAATACTTATGTAGCTGGAGTTTTCTCTTTATTTGTTGATAATTTGATCTTTGGACCAGAAGAGAATTTAATCAAATAAGTTTTGAAAAAGGCTTTCTGCCACCCTGATGGAGGAGCAGTTAGAGCAGCTGCTGGAGGAATGCAGCCCACACATGTCCCGCGGACCTGGTTTGTATCCCAGGTCTGGGGAAACTACCAATGTTAATGACTAAATAAAAATAAAATAAAGTGCTTCTTTCTCCTCTCTCTTCCTGCCTGCCTGTTTTGTTTGCCTTCATTTCTGCCTGCACCTTTCTCTTAAAAAAAAAAAAAAAAAAAAAAAAAAAAAAAAAAAAAAAAAAGAAAAGAAAAAAGAAAAGACTTCCTCTACATGACATGGAAGGAGAGCAAGAAAGGAGAAATAATTAAGACACCGGACTCAGATGAAAGAGACGGTAGCTCAGATGCATGGCCAGTGGTGTGGAGGGAAGCGAGATTGTCTGGCTGAATCAATTGAGGAAGAACTGGAACTTACAGTCTCTACTAAGAACAAGTACACAGAGCCCATGATGACAGTGAGTAATATTACACATTTGGAAGTCATGAAACTAGGGAGACAGACGTCTTTGTCACTGAATTTAATTAGCACGGGAGTCCTTACTTGAGCCATTGATGGAAAATGTGTCCATGTTAAGGTAAGAACATTGACTTTCAATTTAAAGTTTGTTCCTTTTGATCAATGCAGCATTTCCTTTCTTGCCTCTGCCGTTCTCTCCAGGGGTAATATCCTGGCATCAGGAGAAAGATATGCAAGGATAAACCTCCAGCTGTACCAGCTTCTGCTGAGTTGTACAATCATTGCTGGTCTTTGGGCCCTGGGACTCAGCCCAGCTGTGCCCACACTCAAACATCTGTGTCCCACACTCCTCTCTGGTAGCCAGGTCCATAGCGATCCTAGTGATTATTTTCTCAGTGACCAAACACTCTGCAGGTCAGGCCCAGTCTCTGCAACTTGCAGGGAAGGTGGGAATCTGCTCTTCCAACTTCATGGGTTCTTTCTCCTCTCTCCTCCGGCTGTGGTTTCCTACCCAAACCACAGACCCTCTCTCCTAAAGTCCAGTTCTTGCTACAGGAAGGCCAGATGAACACATGTCACCATGCAGTCACTTTTATTCTGTTTTTCCTCACCAATCATGTGCTACCAAAGACATACAGTCCCCTGTCAATGGACCCCAATCCTGTAGAGCCAGCAAGATCTCGTAGGGGTGTTTCAGGGTGCAAAGAGGAGTAGAAATCTGAGAACCAAACCATCAGAAACCATCACTAAAGGTCTCTGTACCCAAACCTGTATAAAAGAGGTAAGATCCTCTCTTCCAGCTACAAGAGGCTTTGAGACTGCTGAAGACTCTCAAAATTCTTAGCAGACCTTTACGCAACCTTGGGATAGGCCAAAGCTTCACATCATGAAACAGGCAAAGGAACACGAACACATACTCTTTCTTGCAGACACAGTTTGCTAAAAAGCTTTTTCACCGCTGAAGGCAGAACCGCCAGCAGAACTGAAGCAGGATCCAGCACCAGCTGAAGAAGAAAAGCTGGGCAATGGACCCTTGTACTCCCTCTGCATCTGACACATAACATCCCTGTTCCTTTCCCCTGGCTTTGCCTGGATTTCCAGCTGGCCTTTGGAATCAGAGTCTGCCATTCTCCTGGGGTAGTAGACCTTTGAAGACGGTTCCTTCCTGCACCAACCACTCCCCCTTTTCATGTTTTGACCCAACATCCAGTAACAGCCCCACCAAAGATAAGTCTAAGATGAAATTTCCTGCCAGACAATTTAGGGAAGGGAGGTGGGGGCTGTGACTCAGAATCAGAGAATTTCTTCAGAGTAATTTCTCTCAGGAAATGCAAAGCTTTAAAGAACAGGTACAGTCAAATTATACCTGCCAAAACTGAAATATTATGCCTAGAAATGGACTTCATTAATAGTCTTTATTAAGATACTCTATGTAATGCACAGCATTTTGTAAGGTCCACTTGCATATGGACAGTTTTCTTATTTTTGTTCTTCACTATACTGAATTTGTATTCAAGACTTTCAAGCAACGACAAATAATTCTCCATCATTCCATTCTTTTGAAACAAAGATGTAATTTGAGAAATAGCAATAATAAGAAAAACTTGGCATTGGCTTATCAACAGTCAAAAGTTCTCAAATTCAGTAATTCAGGACTCAGTTTACATTTCTGTTAAAGGATGACAATGGGCACTTTATTATCATTATGGCTGTCAATTATTTTGCATAACCATCCCTCACCCTTCTCAGGCTGTCTGGAAACTGCTCACCATTCCACGTTGACTGCGCGTGAGTTTTTAGCAGAACAGTCTGGCCAGAGCTGACCGGTTGGGGAATGGCGACTGATGCACACTGAGCCAACCAGTCTTACCCCAGAAACTTTCAAACTTCAAACCTCGACAGGAGTCAAAAATGGAAACTCACTCTCTTTTAGAAAAGCTGGAAAAGACGGCAACTGACAGCAGTCATTTCCAATTTTGGTTCCACATTAGGATTCGCAAAGGAATTCTTTAAAAAACAAAAACCAATGTGTGTGATAAACAAACTGTTAAGTCCATAGCAAATGTCAAAAAAACAAACCATTACCTGGGACTTACTCCAGATCCATAAAGTCAGAATTTCTGGAGTTAAGACAGATACTATTATTTTTTCCCAAAGTTGTTTATTTTGAATAATCACTACTGAAAAGTTGAAAGAATAGTACAATGAACACCCATTCATGCCCCCACCCAATGGCACTAACTGTTAACAGGAAAAGGTTTTTATTCTAACTCCCAGGTGACATCAATATAGAGAATTGAGAACAACACCAGATAATAATAATATGTACGTGAGAACAACCAAACTACAGAAACAAGAACTGTACAAAATGAAGCAGACATGCCAAGTTTAAAGATTTTTTAAAAAGAAAGAAATAATTCTGTGCCACTCAGGATCTATATTTCATGCCTTTGGTTGTGTGAGATGCCCTGGTATGAACAAAATACAAGCACCCTTGCTCCCATGCCCAATTTTACAAAGACCAAGCTAGACTTTGAGCTTCCCTCTAATGTCATGATTATTGAATTAGAGTCTTGGTTTCCATTTACAAATTTTCATTCATTTTGCAAAAACACAATATGCTGTAACTCTATAGGATGCAAATATTGTGGACATGGGCATTTCCAGATATAATCCCTGAAGACAGAAAAATACAAGTTTCGCAGTCTTTTAAGGCTATTTACTCGGAAATGTTTGAAATCATTCTCTGAGCTACAAATAAGTTGACTTTTCCAAAATGCAAAAACATGAGCATGAAACAGGAAATTGAATAAACCAAACATAGTATAAGATAAATTCAAGTCTCACTCCTTTATCTGCAGCTTATTTTAGGAAAGGAAAAACACATTTAGTCAAAATTCAAAAGATAAGCATTTTTAAAAAGCAAAAGTAAACTTTCAAAATTCACACTCAACAAGACTCCTTTCAAGACAAATATAGGAATAGAATTAATCTTCTATTATGATTTTTGTTTTAAGGAATGACATGAGAAACAATGGATATGGAGACATGGGTTTTTCTCCCCCTGTAGAGAACAATACAATGTAGACGAGCTTATAAATGAAGATAAATCTCTCTAAATTTCACCCTTCTTTTGAGAACGTCTCATTGGTGGGTAGCGGGGGTGGGGGTGGTTAATGTCTAGGATCAAGAATTTTTAATGCCATAGGTTAGTCTTGAAAACGCAGGATTTTCTGTAAAGGTGCAAAAAATATTCTGTATTCGAGAAGACTTTAAAACTGGTGATGTCTTGATAATAAGTCAAAATTGTTGATGAAACGCCACAATTTTTGATGAGAGGAAATAATGGTAAAAACATTTAGTTAACCTCTGTATTTATACTTAACCATTTTAAGAGCATCAGAAAAAGAAAATAGTTCCTTTTCGGATTCCAGTTTCCTGGCTCTGATAATTGGATGGGATCAGAGAAGGAGAGTAATAAATGAAAACAAACTTATTTCATATCAGATCAGTGCCCTTATGGATTTCTAGAAAGTGCCTCCAAGTTCCAAATCCATTTTTAATACATATTCACTATATATGCAACTAATTAAGCACCAAATTACAAAGCCTTGCGATTGTAAAATCATAACTGGTTGCTTGTCTCTGAAATTCTTCTCTAAAGGAAGTCACTGGAAGAAGGAGGACGTGGGACTACTCACTGTGGCTAGTCAACAACAAAGTCACTGGCAGATTTGCCCCACTCCCTGGCAGCTGGAGACACCTGTGTCAGTGGCTTTTCTTGTCATATCTTGTCACAAATCGACAGGTTGGGCTCCGGTAGCTCTGAACAGTCACTTGGCCCCCAGTGGCAGATTCCCAAGCTGAGACAGCCAGGCTGGCTTAGGCAGGCAGCCCCATATGCAGGGGCCCTTCAGCCTGACAGACAGGTCCAGCTTGGGAGTAGCTCCTGCAGAGGGAGGGGCACAGCCCTGGGAAGTGGATGAGTCACACACTAGGTGACACACAGGGATTCTTACAAAATGCAAAGGCTTTCCTTTTTGGCAAGGGATCTAGGATTGTGGTGGAGGCGGAGAATCTGCAGTCATTGGCCATATTGACATTCTTTTGAATCCACCTAAGCTATGAAAATGGGATATGAAAACACACAGGCTTATGCTTGGAGGGTCTGTCTTTGGCTGACTTTCTGGTCACTAGCATTATGGTGGTATGGTTTGTCAATTGTGTCTGGCTGTTCCTGGTTCCAGGCACAAGGTAACATTGCAATTCCTAACCTCCTTATTGCTCTGCCGTGGTAGCTAGCAATTCAGAACCACAGCTTTCCATCAGCCTGGGTCCCTGAGTGACTGTGATAAGTAAGCAGTGGCCACTGATGATCTATGAAGGGCATGATCAAAATCGTACTTTTTATTGTTGCAATTGCAAGTGGGGAGTCATTTGCTACTTTAGCCTAACCAGGTTATGCTGACCTGTGCAAAGTCTAAGGCTCTTGGAAAGCAGCATGGACAGTGAAGCAGCTTTCTAAATGTGAATCTTTTCCTATGGTTTTTCTTCCCAGATTGCTTTGGATTTTAGAGAGAGAATGATCAGGGATTTTAGAATTCCCTTTGGGGTTGAAATCCACTCAAGTTCATCTGTCAGAGGAGAAAATTCAATATCGTATAGCTGCCTTATGCCCAGTATGCCATCTATTTGTGGATGTATTGATTTATTTAAAAGATGACCTCTGCCTCTCAGAGCTCACAGCCAGGAAGAGAATAAGCATTAACATAAAAGAGGCACAAGGTCCTTCTCTGCTAAGAGCTGAAGCAGCATGTCCAAAACAGGGAAAGGCTTGTGGGGGCTGGTGATCAAAGGTCACTGCATGGTGCATGCCAGGGTGACCCAGACTTGGGACAACACATGCTGCTTATCTTGATGAGCAAACCTTTGACAGCAGTGAAGACAGAGACTTGCGCATCCTTCATTTGTTTCATAAACTCTTTTGAGCTTTTGAGTATCTACCAAGAATGTAAAGATAGAAGTATTTTTGAATATCATGCAAGCCTGACAGCACACTGCATAAAAGAGAAAAAGCAACTTGGCTATTATTACCTGGGACTCCCTGCTTTTTAGCATTTTTAAAACATTTTTATTTAGTTGTTCATCTTGGTTGTTTCCTCCTCTGGCTCTGGGCCATGAACCTGGGTCCTCAGATTCTATGTGGACTGTGTTCATCTGAAGGTGGTGGACCCAACCACTACTCCACCAGGTTGTGCCGCACTCTCTGAGTTTTAAAAGGCAAATAGCACTAGCTTTCCTGAGCTAAATAAAACAGAAACAATATTTTATTTAGTCAATGTGTGGGTGACTTACTACTGTCATCAGAGACAAAAGCTTTTTTCATCCTTCTGTTCCCTCATCCTCGATATGTTAGCTCCATCCACTTCATCTTCGTGACTTCTGTCTCGTATCCCCATCTTTTCGCCCAGTAATCCTGAGTGGCCCTGCCCGCCTGGCCCCCTCTGCTGACGTCCAGTGCATTTCTTCCCAGCCTCAGGCCCTGTCCCTTTTGACAACGAGTTTAGATATGTACGATCTTTGTTTATTTCTTCTAAAATTCATGTATGCATAATAAAGAAAATGTAGTTTCATACAAAAAAAAAAGGACATTGCACATTATACCCTGGTAATGCTTTACTGTTTTCATCATACTGTTTCACGACTCCAAGCCTTCGTGCCTGCTGTGTTCTATGCCTAGCACAGCTTTCCTGCCCATTTGCTGTCTCACTCCCTGTCCTGAGGACTCAACCCAGCTGCCTCGTTCTTGGCAATGTCTGCTACAAAGCTCAGGGAGGAGCTCAGGACCCCTCCTTTTGCATATGTTACCTTATCATTAATTGTGTAATGTCAGAATCTGGACCCTTCCCTCTGAAGAGGGGAATCTTGCTGAGTCTTCCCTATATTCACCAGGGCTCCCAAAACAACCTACCCTGGTTGTTCATCTTGCTCCAGCTTCCAAGCCAGGTCACATCCCTTTTCCTTGCCATTGGTCTCCTTGGCAGCCTGGAAGACCTCTGACATTTGCACCCACAACGCCACAATAATGATTGACTCATTATTGTCTCCTTCAAGGTCAGACCTTGCGTGAAAATTATCCTGGCTCAGCATCTGGTTCGCAACAGCATAATTATGTGGTAACTCACCAATTGGACTCAGTCCAAAGTTACCTCTCAGAACCGTCCCTGATTTGGTAGTCATTATTTACCTACCCAAGGTCATTCTGCATTCTTTTTCTGCCAAAAATATAGATTTAACAACTCATGGATATTTGGAGGCCACTGCAGTCACTCCAGTTGGTCACCTGCCAATTAAATGAAGGCAGGTGATCATTTGTGCTCAGTAAGTTTTAGGGTGCAGCCTGCTGGGGAATGAGGGAACTTGGAGGAAAGAGTTTTCTTGATAAGAGAGCAACTCTCTGACAAAAATTATCTTTTTTTTTTTAAAGAAAGGTATAGTCAGGAATTAAGGCAAGCAGGCAGGAAGAGAGAGGAGGCAGAACAACAGTATATTATTTACTTTTCATTTTGGTTCTTCCCTCCATGGGCCCCAGTCACAGACCTGGGTCCATGGGATATATGTGGACTACACTCCTGCAGGGCACAATGGAAAAGTTATCTTGCCATCTTTCTACCTTCTAACTTTGGAAAATGTAAGGGGATATGATATCTGCAGATCTGGCAGCCATATTGCAACCATGAAGCAACAAGACTTAGGAAAATGCCGCCATGTTGAGACGAGGGAACAGAGGGTGGAATACTCCTTGGTAACGCTGTGAAATTACTGAGCCACTCTTTCCAGTCTGGAAATATGGCAAGTGAGAAAACTGAGAAACTGGCTGTTGAAGAGAAGAAATCTGAATCCAGGAAGGGTGATGCTGGTGGCAAGGTTCAGAAGGCTGACCTCAGGAGCGAAATAATAAGGGGAAGCCCAACTATAGCCAAAACCCATCCTAATCAGAGGAATTGGCAGATATGCCAATGTGCTATGTCTTCCAGAAAGACTGAGGACAAGAGGAAGTATCCAGCAGCTAGATTCAGGGTTGAAAAGAAAACAAGGAGAAAGTTCTTGCTATAGTCACAAAACATTTGGTGGTGACAAGAATGGTGATACCCGAGTGGTTAAACATCACAAAATGCCTGGATACTAAAGATATGCCTGGAGAGGTACTGAGCTTGGGCAAAAAAAGAAAAAAGAAAGAAAAGACAAGAAAACCCTTGACTCAACATGCTTCAAAACTGGGCTGGCATCACTCCTGGGTAGGCTGACTATATGTACTGTTTTAAACAGGACATTACCTTTTTTTTTTCATATTTTTTCATATTTCCCAATAAAATAAATGTCAATTTGTTCTCTCTCTCTCTCTCTTTTTTTTTTTTAACAAACCAGGGTCATCTTTACCAAAGGGCATAAAGAGCAGTTGAGTTATCATAGGGCCAGTCTATTCAGGGGGCTCAAAAACAGCTGCCCCTTTTACCCCACATTAAAGACGGCCCTTGCCAGCATTGACTGCAGTGGGCTGCAGCTGCTACTGTCATTCCCACGCCTTGTGAGGAAACAGGAACCACAGTAAGAGAACTTCCCCCCACCCTGCTCATGCCTCTTTCTTCAACAGGAGCAGAACATGGCAGTGTGGCTGAGCCTTGGTTAAGTACTATGGGGCTACCTCTGACACTGTGGTGGATATTGAGCATGTCTGGCACTGTGGGGGCTATTAGGCATTTCTGGCACTGGGATGGTTAAATTAGCATGTGTTTTAGGCAGGACATTTAGAGCAGGGCTTATAGGGGCATGAAGTTTGGTTTTTGTTTAATGTGCCAAAATTCCTTGCACCAGCCCTGGCCATTTGTATGAAGTCCTGCCGAACCACACGTGGTTACTATGCAATCTCCAGTGGGCATCATATATTACCTATTTGTTACTGGCCTGGCTGCTCTGCTCCTGCTAGGATTGCTCCACCACCTCCCCTCCCCTTCGGTACCAGAACATAACCTCCATAGTACTTACCTGAGGCTCAGCCACATCCCGTTTTTGTTTCAAGGAAATATAGTTAATCTACTCATTGGACCATTCTGAATAGCACCAGAAGCAAGAAGGTGATTTTCCTAAAGCAGCTGTTCAGTGATTCCCTATGTGTGACTGAACCTCTGTGCCTCAATGGAGTTCCTCTGCATAGAACACACCAGAAATTTATCATCGCCACCTCCACTAAAATTGATATCTGTGGTATGGAACTGCGCAAACATGTCACTGATGCTTACCTCACAAAGAGGAGGCTGCAGAAGACCAGACAGCAGGAAGGTGAGATCATCAAAACAGAGAAAGAGCAATACGAGATTATAGAGCAGCAGGCATTTAATCAGAAAGCTGTGGACTTGCACATTCTGCCAAAATCAAAGTTGTTCCTCAGCTCCAGAGCTACCTCTGCTCTGTTTGCTCTCACACACGGACTTTATCCTCACAAATTGGTGCTCTCAATTTCTAATAAAGAGCCTAATTAAATAACAGATCCATTTCAAGTAATAAAGTCAATTGAAAAATATTACTGGCATGCCCTGGTAGAGTAGTGGTTCGGTCAGCCTCCTTCAGCTGGTACAGGCCACATATATCCCAAGGAACCTGGTTCATGTCCCGGGGCTGGTATAAACAACCAAGATGAACTCAAAAAAAATAAATGAAGTGTTTTTTTCCTCCTTTCTTCCTGCCTGCCTGCCTCTCCTAGGCTTCATTCCTGCCTATACCTTCCCTTTAAATATATACATATATGTATGTATGTGCATGTGTGTGTGTGTTACTGAAACAACCCTGGGATCAATAACCCCCTGATGTTTTTAAATAAAGTATTAATGCTCCTAAGATTTATTCCACTATTAGATTTTCTGTTACTTACAGTCAACATAGCTTCATTGAGATTCCTGACACCCTTTCTAAAGCAGCAGCCCTATCATTCTCTATAATGTTTTATTTTCCTCACATATATCACTAGTCAAAATTATCATGCTAATTGGTATGTTATTGGTTAATTATCTTCCCACTTGAAGGTAAGAACCATGTCAACTGACCTCATCAATTCTATCATACTGAATTTCCAGCACCTAGAACAGTGACTGGTACTTTATGGGATCTCAATAAATATGTTACATAACTGATTGCATGAATGAACATGTCTGGTGACAATGCTTTGCTTCTTGTCTGTGTGTTATAGCAGATTGTGAGATCCTTTAGATGTTAAGTCTAGATATTACTTATATTTTATTTCCCCCAAACTAACAGACGTTTTGTTACTCAATAGATCATTAATACATGTTTGATTAATGAAGACATATACTCTCTTTATCCTTTCTTTCATAACCACCCCTCCAATTAGGATGAAACTTTTGAGCTTCCAATATTGGACACCTTGGCAAAGGAATTCTGAACTGTTATTTCATGACAGTTGAGTTTACAAGAGAGTTTTATGATGGAGTCTCAAGCTGTCCAGAGATATTAAGGATTGGCCTTGTAGACTAAACTCCCAGATGAAATGCTTCCAGTAATAAAGAGTTGATCACTTCAGGAGACAGTGCTTACAATAAGATTGAAGTTATTTTATTCCCCTAGTTGACTCAAACAGGCCTCTTTATGACTGACAGCTATCTCAACTTCGTACCTCTTTATCTTGTTTTAAAACCCAACCCTGAAAGAAATGACTTCTTCATGTCTGCATCCAAGCAGGTGTACCTGACAACAACCATTTTACTGACTCTAAAATGTCATGATTATAAGATGCCAACTGTTCAGTAGAAAACTATAGACTAATGCTAGAATGCATCCCAATTTCAGAACTCTGTCTTAGAATTGATGAAATATAATTGTTTAGCTTTAAAATAATGAATACAGAATCCCAGCTCCCTCCATGCTGTTGATCAATCCTGCCATGGTTCACTGGCAGACTGGTTTTTCCACAGTCCTGGGTGATTAATCACATGCATTCGCCCTCTTCCAACCACTAATGCAACTTCTCCCCAGTCCTGGCAGTATCAGTCACTTCACGTTTTATAGAGAAAATGGAAACCATCAGAGGAAAACTCTATCCCCATTCACATCCAAACCCACAAAGCCACCTTCTTGCACTCCCAATTTCTATTCCTTCCCTCCTCTCGTGTCGGTGTCCATCTCCTCAGAATTTTTACTACTGCATTCTTTAGCTGTTCTAATTCCTGCATCAGTCTCGACCTTTACAATGGATTATCCCATTAAACATTAAAATTACTTAAGAATATTCCTTCCAAAAATAAAAAAGACAAAGAAAAAAAAAAAAAACAGAAAAGAAAACTAGAGCTCTCTTAGTTCCTCATTCTCCTACTGATTGCCTTGTCTTCCTTCCTAACTAATCTTCTGAAAATGTATTCCACTTCCTAATTGTACAGGTCTATCTCCCTCCAATCTTCTCATTCATTCCACTGAAATATGTGTACATGGGTCACCATTGTTTTCCATCTTAGTAAATCTGTATATTAATTTGCTTGATATTGTCTCACTTGATATCTTGGCAATCCTAAACTCAGTTGACCACTTTTCCCTTTTTTGAATCACCTACTTTTTTAAAAATTATTTTTATTGTTTTAATTGTGGCATAACAAAATTTATAGTCTTAAATATTTTAAGTTCAGTAGTATTAAATATATTCACATTTTTGGGTTGTAGATCTCTAGAAACTTCTTATCTGGCAAAACTGAAACTTACATTCATTGAGCAATAGCTCTCCATGACCCCCTCCTTCCAGGCCCTGTAACCAACATTCTACTTTCTGTGTCTGAGTATGACTACTTCAGATGTCTCATAAAGTAGTATTGTAAGTGAAATCATATAGTATTTGTCTTTTTGTAATAGGCATATCTCACTTAGTATAATGTCCTGGTGGTTCATCTATGTTGTAACATGTGACAGGATTTCCTTCCTTTTAAGGCTGAATACTATTCCATTTTTTGTATATGCCACATATTTATACATTCATCTGTCAATGGATATTGGGTTGCTGAAACATCTCCTTTCTCAATTTATGAATTCCTCACTTTCTCATTTCTTTCCTGCAGGATTTCCATGGTAGAGTTTCCCAACTCCTTTCTTTTTGTTATCTCAGTTCAACAGTAAACCTCTCATATCCTCCCTCTCCATCCTTTCTCTTATTTCTAGAATGGGTCATCCATTTTCCAGTTTGATCGCCAAGACACATTTCTCTTCTAAACTACATATTCATGTATCAGCAAGTTCTATGATTTTTTTTTTCCCTCAGAATCTATCTCAAATCTGTCCTTTATATCTCCCTCCATTTCAGGCCATCTTCCTCTCTTCCCTTCATTAATACAAACACTTTATTTTTGTTCTCTCTGACTTCACCCTTGCCTCTTTTCAGTCTGCATTTTAAACATCTTCTCAAACCATATCAGTTCCCTTATTAAAACTCATTTTTATTGACCTAGAATAAGATACATACATTACATGTGGCCCACAAACTTTGACTGACCTGATACCTGCCTTCCTCTCAAACCTCACCTTGATCTCTCTTCTTTTTGTCCACTCTGAACCAGTTGTAAGAGCCTCCTGCCAGCTCCAGAAATGCACCACGTTTCTATCCACTCTGGGTCATTTCTTCTATTTCTTCTGCTTCAGATCACTGTTCAATGCTTCCTTCTCCCCAACACTTCACTGCCTTCTTTAAAACACACACACACACACACACACACACACACACACGCACGCACACACACACATTCTTTGTGGGATTGGCCATTTCTTTCTCCAGCAAACCAGAGACTAAAAGGAGGAAATAGAGACTTTTTAGGATCAAACCTTAAGGAGGCCCTCATTCTGTGTTATGAAAATGCCAAGCTTAAATTGCCTGAGACTGAGAGTGGGTGTCTCCATAAATTTTGGGTTATAGAGCCCTGTCTGATTTCTCCCTTAGATCTTAGCTCTGTATTCCTCTCAGGGAGGACTTCTTTGACTCTCTAAAATAAGTCCCATGTTCTCTAATCACCCACCCCATAATGCTGAATTACTACACCCTGTTTGTTAGTCTCAGTTCACATATAGAAATTTATAATTATTTACATATGTATTTATTTGAAAGTTGTCTGTTTATCCTCTCCTGCCCCAGGGAAAAAAAGAGGTGAATACTCACAAGAAATGCTTGGCTTTGAATGCAATAATCATCACAATTACCACAACCATCCTTGAATGAATGTGACTTTAAATTCTGTCAGTCTAAGGATTAATATCTCAAATATACAAATAACTCATAAAACTCAACAACATAAAAATAGGCAATCCAACAAAAAAAAAAAACTGGAAAGATGAATTTGAGAGACATTTCTCCAAAGAGGATATACAATTGGCCAACAGCCATATGACAGATGTTCCTACTCCCTGGCTATCAGGGAAATGCAAAGCAAAACAACAATGAGATATCACCTTACACCTGAGAGACTGGCTATTATCCAAAAGTCTGGAAACAACAAATGTTGGTGAGGATGTGGAAGAAAGGGAACACTTTTACACTGTCAGTGGGAGTGCAAATTGGTGCAGCCCCTTATGGAAAACAGTTTGGAGATTCCTCAAAAAGTTGAAGATGGAAATCCCATATGACCCTGCCATTCAACTTCTGGGTATTTACAAAAGATACAAAACCACTAATTTTCAGAAATTTATGCACCTCCATGTTTATAGAAGCCCTATTCACAAAAGCTAAGAACTGGAAACTACCTTAAGTGCCCAATGTCAGATGAATGGACACAGAAGATGTGGTGCACATACACAATGGAATACTACACAGCCCTTAGAAGAGATGAAACACTGTCCTTTTAATCAACATGGAGAGATCTAGAGGGCATGATGCTAAGTGAAATTAGTCAAGAGAAGAAGGTACCAGATGATCTCACTCATAGTTAGAATGTGAATAGACAAAACAAAGAAACAGACAAAATAAAACTATCCCTTGGACACTTGCAATAGAATTGAAGTTGCTAAAAAGGAATGGGACGGGGCTGGGGGTTTGGGAGGGACAAGTGGTGGTGGAACCTACAGGACAATGGTGAAGAACATTGGGTGATTTAGTGGAGGCCACAGTGTGTTGACATATATCTGAAGAATGTGGAAACTGCACATATGGGGAACCTACACATATGAGTTTATTTTAATGTGTAAAACAAAGTTGTTGCAATGAAATATTTTTTAAAAATTTAAAAATAAATAAAACAAATTCTGTTGATCTTCTTGTTCTTTCATCTGCCTTCTGGTGAGGTGGCGGAATGAGAGATGGAGGAGAGAAAGAATCATTGCAGAACTAACATGAGAAAAAAAATTCTGTGTGCTTTTCACATTATCAAGGGTAAAAAGAATTCAAGGATTACAAGATCCAAGATTCTTAGAAGGATCCAGAGAAATGTTGACATTTAATTCAACCCTCAAAGAGAATTTGCTATGATATAGAGGATTTATTTTTAACAAGTTATGACAAAACTTTTGTTTCCTACATAACACTTAATTTCTGATAGACCAACTGCCCAGAAGACTACCCCCCAAAACCCATTAATCAAAGCTAAGCCTCCTAGAGCTATTGCGCGTGATAAGATAACACCACGTTGACAATCACAGTAGGTTTTAGAAGAAGAAAGAGAGGGGCAGATATTTTGTTTTCAGACCTCAAAAACTAGGAAACTGGTTGGCTTTGAGCAGAGTTAACGACATCACGGCTTAGCTAGGTGGACACAGCACAGATAAAGTTTCCATCAAGTCTTGATGAGCATGCTGTTAACTTTTGATTAACAAGCAAGCTTACGTGATTCAGAGTTCATCTTCTGGAAATAAATATTTCCTGGAACACAAGCACCTAAGCTATTTTTGACTATTTTTTTGTATTATTCCACATTGGAAAGAGGAAGAAAATGCTCAGCTTCAGTATTGTTTAGCAGAAGAACAGGAAAATACATTGTTCTAAATTCTCAACCATGAGAAACATGTATTGGTAAAGCTCTAACACTAACCCTAACAATTTTAATGCATATTCTCTTTTACTTGCCCATTCCCCACCTTTACTCAACTCCATTGTTTAAGTAGTTAATAGCTCCATTTAAGAGAATGCTTGTTCCAGTACTATTTACAACATTGAAAAATTAAAATCCATTTAAAATGTCCAGTAATTCAGCAATAATCAGTTTGGTTTAATATAATATAACCATAAGATAGACTATTATCCAGTAAGTAAATTAATGTTTTGAGGAATAAGTAATGATGAGAGAAATATCAATAAAATGTCAAGTCATAAAATAACCGAAAGTGCATGGGCTTTTTTGTTCTCTTAATTATATATGTACATACTTACAAAAGGGGCACACGTTTTAAAAAACAAATGTTAAACAAAATCATAGCTGTTATTTTCTTCTCTAGTGAGTGGACTTGTAAGAAATTTTTAGACTCTGATGTTTTCCAAGTTTTTGCAACAAAAATATTTCTAAGTGCCACCCCCCCCC